>OY757021.1:68961494-69078768 GCA_963580285.1 Lucinisca nassula | reverse complement strand
GTCACACCCTATCCATTGTCAGCATAGGAGACTGGATACATCTTGCCTTCTGGACAGGTTATCCTTTGGAAATAAGTAAAATTCCACTATTAAGGGGAATGGTAGCACCTGGCAGATTTTTCCGCCATTTTTCAAAGGGAGACAACTTTTGGGACTTCCTGTTCACTTTTCCATAAGCCCTGTCCCACTGGAAAGGGGTCAACTCTTAAAGGAAAGAATTTGCTCCTCTGGAGCAAATTCTTTCCTTTAAGAGTTGACCCCTATTGACATGGGAGACAAAAATACTTTCGCAGGAGTTGCCTCCCCTGAAGGTGTATCCATTCCCCTTAAGACCACCTAAAATTAAGACTAATTCTGCTATTAAAAGCTTATTTAGTAGGTTGCAGTTATCTTTCATTGTGTTTTTCTGCACACAGTGTCCACTGGTCATGGACCACCTTTGGGACTGTTCGGAAGTGGTCTTAAAGACCACTTTTGAACAGTCCCAAAGGTGGTCTTAATATTGGAATTTTACTATATGTTGAATACCTTATCAACAGGATTCTACTCCTAGAAGAATGTAATTTTCCTAGGAGCCAATTCTGTATCCTTCACAGAGTGGTACGACATTCTCTTGGTTCCTTAAAATAATGGTCCATAATTATTTTTTTAAAACTTACATGTTCCCTCTTTCTCTAAGGTTACTTTTATTTGTTCACCAATGCACCCGTGTTCCCTGCCTGAAAACAAATGGTCATGTTCCTTTGGACTAAAACAAAACAAACAAACAGGACATGGACAGCAACTCAAACTCACCCTTTCCTCCACCCCCACCCCCTACACCTCCCCTTCCACTAGGGTGTTCTGTTATGATAAATCTCTCCTTCACATGAAAGCAAACAGCAAGTTCTATCCCTTGCAAAACATGGCGGTGTAACGTAAAAAAAGTGAACCGTGAAAAAATGCGACATTTCCGCCACTGCGCATGCGCGTTGCTAAGTGGGCGTTAACCGATTGTTTAAGGCGGGGCTTACACGATAACCAAATCAATAGTCACATTTTCAATCCTCCTTAAATGAACTATTACCCAGCCTGCCAAAAACATCGGACCAACGTCGGGTCGACAGCGATACGACGTATCAACGTCGATTCGCTCTCAGCCCCATATTGGCCGGCTATTGCGTAATAGCTGGGAAGTATATGATATACCATGAAATGAAAGTTTCACCTCTGTGACTGTTACTGACATTTTGCTCTTGAACAGCAGTTGTCAATTTCTGGCGTAAAAAAGTGCAGTGTGCTGGTTAACTGCTAACGTATTAGCCTGTCAAGAAAAAGTGTGGATAGGTAAACTGACCGGCTCAAAATGACATGAATGTTGTTGACTGGGCCGTTAAACTCAACTACAAACAAAGAAAAAAAAATGTTTTTTTTTTTTTTTTTTTTTTAATTAAACCTCTACCTCTCCCTCTGTTTATTTTAGTATTACACTTCTCTGAGTATTTCTCTAATCCATCTGGGAGAGGAATTATGATTTTGTTACCTCGAAAATTGTGTACAGGTGCCAAAAGAAAAAAAAAGTATCGATGCATTTTAAAAGTAACATTAACAACGAGAAGATCCTGCATATGCTGAAGTATAACGAAAAATCCTCACTCTGAGTTATGTAGACGAGCTATTGATCAATACATTTGAGAAACCCTATAGAAGTGTAAAAAATAGATAAGGCATCAATCCGTGAAAAAAGTGGACATGCGTGAAAAAAGTGGACATAAAGAAATGCAAAATAAAGGAATGAAAAAAGAAGATATGCGTGAAAAGGTTGAAAAGGTACCAGTCCGTGAAAGCAGAAGATGTGCGTAAAAAGGATAATCCTGAAGAAAATGTACACTGACAAGAAAGAAAAATAGATAAGGCACCAATCCGTGAAAAAAGTGGACATCCGTGAAAAAAGTGGACATAAAGAAATGCAAAATAAAGGCATGAATAAAGAAGATGTGCGTGAAAAGGTTGAAAAGGTACCAGTCCGAGAAAGAAGAAGGTGCGCGTGATAAGGATAATCACGAAGAAAAATGTAGACTGACATGAAAGAAAAACAGAAAAGGCAACAATCCGTGAAAAAAGTGGACATGCGTGAAAAAAGTGTACATAAGGAAATGCAAAATATAGGAATGAAAAAAGAAGATGTGCGTGAAAAGGGTTGAAAAGGTACCAGTCCGAGATAGAAGGAGAGGCGCGTGAAACGGATAATCCCGAAGAAAAATGTACACTGACGTGAAAGAAAAGCAGAAAAGGCAACAATCCGTGAAAAAAGTGGACATGCGTGAAAAAAGTGGACATAAAGAAATACAAAGAAAAGGAATGAAAAAAGAAGATATGCGTGAAAAGGGTTGAAAAGGTACCAGTCCGCGAAAGTAGAAGATGTGCGTGAAAAGGATAATCACGAAGATAAATGTACACTGACGTGAAAGAAAAATATATAAGGCAATAATCCGTTAAAAAAGTGGACATCCGTGAAAAAAGTGGACATAAAGAAATACAATGAAAAGGAATGAAAAAAGAAGATGTGCGTGAAAAGGGTTGAAAAGATACCTGTCCGTTCAAGAAGAAGATGTGCGTGATAAGGATAATCAGTTATTAATCACGAAGAAAAATGTACACCGACGTGAAAGAAAAATAGCTAAGGTAACAATCCGTGAAAAAAGTGGACATCCGTGAAAAAAGTGGACATAAAGAAATACAAAGGAAAGGAATGAAAAAAGAAAAGGTGCGTGAAAAGGGTTGAAAAGGTATCTGTCCGTGAAAGCAGAAGATGTGCGTGAAAAGGATAATCACGAAGAAAAATATACACTGACGTGAAAGAAAAACAGATAAGGCAACAACCCGTGAAAAAAGTGGACATCCGTGAAAAAAGTGGACATACAGAAATGCAAAATAAAGGAATGAAAAAAGATGGATGTGCGTGAAAAGGGTTGAAAAAGTACCAGTCCGTGAAAGCAGAAGATGTGCGTGAAAAGGATAATCCCAAAGAAAAATGTATACTGACGTGAAAGAAAAATAGATAAAGCACCAATCCGTGAAAAAAGTGGACATCCGTGAAAAAAGTGGACATAAAGAAATACAAAGAAAAGGAATGAAAAAAGAAGATGTGCGTGAAAAGAGTTGAAGAGGTACCTAACCGTGAAAGAAGAAAATGTGCGTGATAAGGATAATCAAGAAAAAGGTACACTGACGTGAAAGATAAATAGATAAGGCAACAATCCGTGAAAAAAGTGGACATCCGTGAAAAAAGTGGACATAAAGAAATGCAAAATAAAGGAATGAAAAAAGAAGATGTGCGTGAAAAGGGTTGAAAAGGTACCAACCCGAGAAAGAAGAAGATACGCGTGATAAGGATAATCACTCAGAAAAATGTACACTGACGTGAAAGAAAAAAAGATAGGGCAAAAATCCGTGAAAAAAGTGGAAATCCGTGAAAAAAGTGGACATAAGGAAATACAAAGAAAAGGAGTGAGTGAGTTTTAGTTTTACGTTCCACCAACAGCTAAGGTCATACGGAGACGGGACCTCGGTTTAAAGACTCATCCGAAAGGCTGGAGAAGCCCGGGATCGATCCTGCGATCCCTTGTGTACAAGGCGAGTAGCGTAACCACTGCACCACGGAGGCCTCTACAAAGAAAAGGAATGAAAAAGAGAAGATGTGCGTGAAAAGGGTTGAAAAGATACCAGTCCGTGAAAGCAGAAGATGTGCGTGAAAAGGATAATCACGAAGAAAAATGTACACTGGCGTGAAAGAAAAACAGATAAGGCAGCAATCAGTGAAAAAAAGTGGACATGCGTGAAAAAAGTGGACATAAAGAAATGCAAAATAAAGGAATGAAAAAAGATGGGTGTGCGTGAAAAGGTTGAATAGGTACCCGTCCGCGAAAGCAGAAGATGTGCGTGAAAAGGACCATTCGGAAGAAAAATGTACACTGACGTGAGAGAAAAATAGATAAGGCACCAATCCGTGAAAAAAGTGGACAGCCGTGAAAAAAGTGGACATAAAGAAATACAAAGAAAAGGAATGAAAAAAAGAAGATGTGCGTGAAAAGGGTTGAAAAGGTACCTGTCCGTGAAAGAAGAAGATGTGCGTTTTTAAGGATAATCACGAAGTAAAATGTACACTGACGTGAAAGAAAAATAGATAAGGCAATGATCCGTGAAAAAAGTGGACATCCGTGAAAAAAGTGGACATAAAGAAATACAAAGAAAAGGAATAAAGAAAAAAGATGTGCGTGAAAAGGGTTGAAAAGGTACCTGTCCGTGAAAGCAGAAGAAGTTCGTAAAAAGGATAATCACGGAGAAAAGTGTACACTGACGTGAAAGAAAAATAGATAAGGCAACGATCCGTGAAAAAAGTGGACATCCGTGAAAAAAGTGGACATAAAGCAATGCAAAATAAAGGAATGAAAAAAGACAAATGTGCGTGAAAAGGGTTGAAAAAAAAAAAAAAACAGTCCGTGAAAGCAGAAGATGTGCGTGAAAAGGATTATCCCAAAGAAATATGTATACTGACGTGAAAGAAAAATAGATAAGGCACCAATTCGTGAAAAAAGTGGACATCATTGAAAAAAGTAGACATAAAGAAATACAAAGAAAAGGAATGAAGAAAAAAGATGTGCGTGAAAAGGGTTGAAAAGGTACCTGTCCGTGAAAGAAGAAGATGTTCCTGATAAGGATAATCACGAAGAAAAATGTACACTGACGTGACAGAAAAATTGATAAGGCAAAAATCCGTGAAAAAAGTGGACTTCCGTGAAAAAAGTGAACATAAAGAAATACAAAGAAAAGCAGTCAGTGAGTTTTAGTTTTGCGACCCACCCACAGCTAAGGTGATACGGAGACGGGACCTCGGTTTAAAGACTCATTCAAAAGTCTGGAGAAGCCCGGGATCGATCCTGCGATCCCTGGTTTACAAGGTGAGTAGCGTAACCACTGCACCACGGAGCCTTCTACAAAGAAAAGGAATGAAAAAAAGAAGATGTGCGTGAAAAGGGTTGAAAAGGTACCAGTCCGTGAAAGCAGAAAATGTGCGTGAAAAGGACAATCACGAAGAAAAATGTACACTGACGTGAAAGAAAAACAGATAAGGCAACAATCAGTGAAAAAAGTGGACATCCGTGAAAAAAGTGGACATAAAGAAATACAAAGGAAAGGAATGAAAAAAAAAAAGGTGCGTGAAAAGTGTTGAAAAGGTACCTGTCCGTGAAAGCAGAAGATGTGCGTGAAAAGGATAATCACGAAGAAAAGTGTACACTGACGTGAAAGAAAAACAGATAAGGCAACAATCCGTGAAAAAAGTGGACATCCGTGAAAAAAGTGGACATAAAGAAATACAAAGGAATGAAAAAAGAAAATGTGCGTGAAAAGGGTTGAAAAGGTACCTGTACGTGAAAGCAGAAGATGTGCGTGAAAAGGATAATCACGAAGAAAAATATACACCGATGTGAAAGAAAAATAGATAAGGTAACAATCCGTTAAAAAAGTGGACATCCGTGAAAAAAGTGGACATAAAGAAATACAAAGGAAAGGAATGAAAAAAGAAAAGGTGCGTGAAAAGGGTTGAAAAGGTACCTGTCCGTGAAAGCAGAAGATGTGCGTGAAAAGGATAATTACGAAGAAAAATGTACACTGACGTAAAAGAAAAACAGATAAGGCAACAACCCGTGAAAAAAGTGGACATCCGTGAAAAAAGTGGACATACAGAAATGCAAAATAAAGGAATGAAAAAAGATGGAAGTGCGTGAAAAGGGTTGAAAAAGTACCAGTCCGTGAAAGCAGAAGATGTGCGTGAAAAGGATAATCCCAGAGAAAATTGTACACTAACGTGAAAGAAAAAAAGTGGACATAAAGAAATACAAAGAAAAGGAATGAAAAAAGAAGATGTGCGTGAAAAGGGTTGAAGAGGTACCTTTCCGTGAAAGAAGAAAATGTACGTGATAAGGATAATCACGAAGAAAAATGTACACTGACGTGAAAGAAAAATAGATAAGGCAACAATCCGTGAAAAAGTGGGCACCCGTGAAAAAAGTGGACATAAAGAAATGCAAAGAAAAGGAGTGAGTGAGTTTTAGTTTTACGTCCCACCAGAAGCCAATGTGATACGGAGACGGGACCTCGGTTTAAAGACTCATCCGAAAGGCTGGAGAAGCCCGGGATCGATCCTGCGATCCCTGGTTTACAAGGCGAGTAGCGTAACCACTGCACCAAGCAGGCTTCTACAAAGAAAAGGAATGAAAAAAAGGATGATGTGCGTGAAAAAGAGTTTAAAAGGTACCAGTCCGTGAAAGCAGTAGATGTGCGTGAAAAGGATAATCACGATGAAAAATGTACACTGACGTGAAAGAAAAACAGATAAGGCAACAATCCGTGAAAAAAGTGGACATCCGTGAAAAAAGTGGACATAAAGAAATGCAAACTAAAGGAATGAAAAAAGATGGATGTGCGTGAAAAGGGTTGAAAAGGTACCAGTCCGCGAAAGCAAAAGATGTGCGCGAAAAGGATAATCCTGAAGCAAAATGTACACTGACGTGACAGAAAAATAGATAAGGCACCAAACCCTGAAAAAACTGGACATCCGTGAAAAAAGTGGACATAAAGAAACACAAAGAAAAGGAATGAATAAAGAAGATGTGCGTGAAAAGGGTTGAAAAGGTACCTGTCCGCGAAAGAAGAAGATGTGCGTGATAAGGATAATCACGAAGAAAAATGTACACTGACGTGAAAGAAAAATAGATAAGGCAACAATCCGTGCAAAAAGTGGACATCCGTGAAAAAAGTGGACATAAAGAAATACAAAGAAAAGGAGTGAGTGAGTTTTAGTTTTACGTCCAACCAACAGCTAAGGTCATATGGAGACGGGACCACGGTTTAAAGACTCATCCGAAAGGCTGGAGAAGCCCGGGATCGATCCTGCGATCCCTGGTTTACAAGGCGAGTAGCGTAATCACTGCACCATTGAGGCTTCTACAAAGAAAAGGAATGAAAAAGAGAAGATGTGCGTGAAAAGGGTTGAAAAGGTACCAGTCCGCCATGCCCTGTTATGGTGAAAACCTTAAAAAATCTTCATCTACGGAATCACTTGACTGATTGTCTTGAAACTTGGTTAATAGCATCAGGTGATTGAGTACTACCAATTTGCACAGGGCTCAGGGGAGCGACCAGGACCTCATGGGTCTCTTGTTTTTTGTTTTGTGTTGTTTTGCTTCGATTTTACTGCGGCTTTTCCCTCTGTTTCTGTCGAATGAATGTGCACTGTACTGGTCAACCACTGATGTGCATGTCTGCACAAGGTAAGATGGCCTGCTCGGCGTTGTCTAAATGGTGTTGACAAGGCCGTTAAACTTCACACAAACTGCCGAACAAAAACTCGAACCCCGCCCATCAGGGTTGGCAGAATAGATTGGGCTGCATGATGTTTCCATGCAAGGCTGAAACCACTGGAAAGCCGCTTAGAGGGTCTGAACTTGCACATGTCAAGTGGTGCGAGTCGAACCATCCGTGCATATTAACCCTATTGGTCTCATTGGGCGGCAGGGCTTGAGATTACATTTTATCTCTATGTCGGGTAAAAGTAGCAACGTCCCAAATATGACCTATATAGTGTTGGTGGGGACGTTAAACATCAAACAAACAAACAAACGAACGAACAAAATTACTAGCAGGTATTTGGTTATCCTGCACTCTTATTGCATTTTGTCTGGAGCCTTCATGGTCTAGTGGGTAAAAGCTTTGACTCTCAATCACCTTGCATGTGTGATGCAAAGTTAAGGTCATATATTTTTCAGGTACTCCAGTTGTCGCCCACCGTTAATTAACGGTCTGCTCGAAAACCAATGGGTCTTAAAACCAGAAAAAATCGCCTGGTTTTACTCATACGTAGTGTATAAGGCCTTAGACGAACTGAACATAACAGCGCAGTAAAAGATATGTGGCTCGCACAAACAATATGTGAAGAAACCTTGGCAACAGGCTGATTTTAGGCTATATACAGTGAAAATGTAATGTCTCGAAGAGGGATGGCGGGTTTACCACGGATAATTCGAACTCGTTCTTAGACCCTAGAGAATTAATCCTATAGCTTCCGTTAGGTTGTCCATATATAAAGAATAGTTCATTTTGTCTAAAAAGGTATGTTGCGTGTAATCACCAGATTCGCCTAAATGAGTACTCACAGCATTCTTTTAACCTTAACCCTTTTTGTAACAAATGGAATATTCCTCCTTATATATAGCAGGAGTCCATTCCAAATTTAGGGGTGACAGGTTGTGTTTTCTTCAACATTTATTTGGAAAATGGCTGAGCTTTTCGTAAACAGTGTAGGCCCCGATCAGATGCCGCTAAGAGGATCTAAGCCTGACTACGCGAAGTGTTGTAAATCGGAACGTCACCTATATATATTTACATTTCCAGTGTAAAGTCTAATGTAAACCTATAGAAAACAATTGCGTTCATACTTCCATGAACGCATCGAATCACATGATTTTCAGTGACGTTGACGTCATTCTAAACCATTGTTCTATACGGGCGTTGATGACGTCAACGCTGCTCCGCTCATTGTAGAAAAACAGCGTATACATGTTTTTCAGCTTTAAAAGTTTGCCCTACAAGCATTTTTTCGCCCAGTGATAACGGGCAAATAATGTAAATATAAAAAATAAACTTAATTTTTTTGCTTTTCATGAAAGTATGAACGGCAGTGGGTCGCTAGCAAAGTTTACATGAACCCTTTACTTTGCCCGCGACCCACTGCGTTCATACTTCCATGAACTGCAGAAAAGTAAATTTCATTTCTTAAATAAACCCTTCTGGCTTGTTCAGGCGACAGGGCTTGAGATGTCATTTCATATCAATGTTGGGTTAAAGTCTCACAAAACTGAAGCCACCTCTCCAAAATAGCCTAAATAGTGTTGATGGGGACGTAAAACACTAATTCAAACAAAGAAAACATGAGGGAAAAAGATGTGTTATGAGCAAGAACCATAACTCCGGGTGTCATGGTATTTTAGTTATCATCCCTGAGAATATAATCTTGGCAACACAATATCTCAAACACCTTTCTTCATGTTAACAAGTCCGTGAAATTAAAACCCTCTAAAATCTCACTTTATTTAGAGAAAACTGGGGTTTACAGGGGTATAAGTTATTTTGCTTTTTTCTGTTCTAAGGCATAGGTCATGGGTACTCGTACGAGCACCCGCAACCTATTTTAGGAGTAAAATAAGACAAATATCACTAATTTGCATGGAAAAAGAAATTGCACGGGTGTGTCATCGTAATGTGAGAATAATGATGGGTCGTTGTACAGTTGTACAGAAGGTTAGGAAGGTGTGCGTGCGTGCGTGCGTGCGTGCGTGCGTGCGTGTGTGTGTGTGTGAATTCGGGTTTAACGTCGCTTTCAACAATTTTTCAGTCATATCACGACGGTGTCTGGTTGTGACAGGGAGCTCAATGCTCACTTTTATAGTGCTGCCTCACTGAAGTATCATGTCCCTGACACATGATGCTTCTTCTAATACATGCTGCAAAAGAATACAAAAGAAACTGATGTGTTACAGACTTTAAAACTGAAAGTGACTTTGTGGTGGTGTCTGTTCCATCTGCAAACGCTGTTACACCTGTGGACACAAAAGCGTTCAAACTCCTATGAAATAACTTTCAATGAATCTCTTTGCATCAAGTTAGTTTGACAAGCAAATGTCATTCATCATAGAATTCTAAAGCTAGATCAAGCAATTGATTGGTCTCTTTTTGGAAAACACTTTCTGATAGACATTTGAGATGTATTTTGATTGGACAGTGCAGGAGTCAGCAATGAAATGTACACCACCTTGTGTTTTGAATTTATTTCTGACTGATATGATGTTAGGATATTTTGAATGATGTTTCAAGTCAGAATGAAATGAAGCTCATCAAAGTTTGAACACTTTTGTGTCCACAGGTGTACAAGGAGAACTCACCTTAAAGCTCGCTAACAGGGCGAATGAGGGGAGGTAACTGCCAGACTACACGATAATTAAGCAAATAGCAATCCGATAAAAACGTATCTAAGGTAGGCGGAGCAAATGTGTTGCGCATGCGCAGTGGCGGAAATGTCTCATTTTTTCACGGTCCACTTTTTTTACGTTACAGCGGCCAAATATGTCCGGCAGTGATATCGATTCCAGTGTCGCAGCCAGAAAAGAAATACTGCTTCGTATAGAAGTCATACTTCTCCGAGAGGGTGGGGTGCACATCTTAAAGGAAAGAATTTGCTCCCATGGGAGCAAATTTCCTTTATGATATGGTGAGAAAATGCTTTATACATGGACGTAAAGGAAAAAGTAACTTTACACTATATTTGAAACCATATTTTTCAAACTTTACACTATTTTTGAAGCCAAAGTTTTTAAACTTTACACTATATTTAGTCCCATAGTTTTCAAACTTAACACTATTTTTGAAGACATAGTTTTCAAACTTGACACTATATTTGAAGCCATAGTTTTCAAACTTTACACTATATTTGAAGCAATAGTTTTCAAACTTTACACTATATTTGAAGCCATAGTTTTCAAACTTTACACTATATTTGAAGTTATAGTTTTCAAAAGCATTCATTGTCCATTTGATTCTCTAAACAGAACTGTTGACCCCCGCCCATGGGGGCTTGCAGAAATAGATGGGCTGCATGATGCTTCCACGCAGAGATGAAACCTGCCGCACACGAGTACTGGTAAACAGCTTAGAGGATCTAAGCCTGCCTAGGCAAAGCGGTGCGAGTCGGACCGTCCATGCTTATAAACCCATTGGTTTAATTGGGCGACAGGGCTTGAGATGCCATTTCATCTCAATGTCGGGTAAAAGTCCCACAAAATTGTAAGCAACGTCTCCAAATTGACCTATGCTGTGTTGACTGCGACGTAAAACCTCAAATCAAGCAAACATTTAACAGAACTGCGATACATTTGCGTTAATGTACGTACGGATGTGGGGTCGCTAGGGAGCAATCACGACAGAGTACGGTATCCCAAAATTGTCGTTTGAGGGAGACGATATACATTCAGGGGCGACAACACTTTCAAAAATATTTCCGTCCCCCTTTTCCGTAGGGGACAGCTATAAGAGGAAATATTTTGCTCCCGAGGAGCAAATTCTTTCCATAAAAAGTTAACCCCTTGTCAGAAAGTTTGCGTTAACATGACAGTGAATAAAAAGGCACAAAATATTATTATATCCCGGGTGGAAATCATCACGAAAACACGCCTATATAATTTTGACCCCCTTGAACCCCATTTTATACAGTAAAACTGGGGTTTACAGGGTAAATCTTATTTTTCTTATTTCTGCTCAAAATATAGATTATGGGTACTCGTTAGAACCGCTTCATTTCTGTTCTAAAATAAAGATTGTGGGTACTCGTTAGAACCGCCTCATCGAGGCGGTTCTAACGAGTACCCACAACCTATATTTTGAGCAGAAATAAGAAAAACATCAAAATTATTAATCTTAAAATTTTCCATTTTTTATGCGGTAAAGTTTGCAATGCATTTTCTCGCGGGCGTTTTTTTTTTTTTTTTTTTTTTTTTTTTTTTTTTTTCGTAATGTGGCAGGATGCGTGCCACCAGAATTAAAAAAAAATGTGTGTTATGCAAATAGTTCTCTGAGTTTTTACATCCATCTTCTCCTGCGCAGTTCAGCTGATATCTTGCACATACGCAGTTGATGAAGCATTTAATCTATTAAAATGGATGAACTGTCAGCATTTGGTTATTACATTAGCGTTTGGCCTGAACTCAAGACTGTGCGGTGCTCACTTTGTTGTTTAGTTTCTATTGCTATTGTTTGTCCGTCTGTCAGTTCCATTCGTCAGATCTCAGGAAAGCGCTTATCGCCATCAGGATATTGTAGATTTAGTTTAAACCTTACTAGCAACATTACCCCCGTTTTAACCCTTGTCCTGCTTAGCCCGGATTTGCCTTATCTTTAAAAAAATGTAGATCCAGATCAGATGGCTTCTGAAGAAGCCATCCGATCAGGATCTACATTTTTGTCATTCGGATTGTGAATTTGGTGCAATAATTTGCATCACTTAATCTGACTGGTCGAAAATTGATAGTGGGTGTGGCAGATTAAAATATTCAGCAGGACAAGGGTTAAAAAAGCATAACCGTTAGTAGCTACTAGGAACTTTTGAACGTATTGGAAATGAAATGAATTACAATGAAATTCCGCGGTTTAGACCACCTGAAATTAACCCTTATCTTGCTGAATATTCATTTAAGCCACACCCATTTCTGTCTATCAACCAATCAAATTACTTGATGTAATTTATTACAACACATTCATAAACTGAATGCCAAACAGTGTAGATCCTGATCAGATGGCTTCTTCAGAAGCCATCTGATCTGGATTTACACTGTTTCCAAAGATAGGGATTGTCATGAACAGCTAGATAATGGTTAAGACTAAGTTTGCTGTGAAAACCTTATTTTGTAGGTTTAAGTTATTCCTGCATACGATGTCATCCTTTGGGATTTTTTAACCGTCCAAAAGATGGCCTTAATATAGGAATTTACGGTGTGCAAGTATGATAGTGATGTGTTAAAAATGGAAAATGGATCTGTCCAAAGCTATTGTTTTTTTTTTTATTTTGTTTTCTTTTTTGTTGCTTTTTTGTGTAGTACTGGAACTTCCTATAGTAATCAATCTGTCTCTGTCCGTCCGTCTGTCCGTACACATTTTTATGTTTTTTCTTAATAACTTACAAACCGTCAGACGCATCAACATCAAACTTCAAATATAAGGTCACAATATCATTACACCATTTCATGGCAATTTACTTAACTCTAGCTACAATACTCTCAGAGTTATGGCCCTTTGAAAAACTTAAAAATGTCCACATTTTTCATGTTTTTCTTAATAACTTACAAACCGTCAAACCTATCAACATATGGTCTCATTATCATTACACAATTTATGGCAAGTTACGTAAATGTAGCTTCAATACTCTCAGAGTTATGGTCCTTTGAAAAAGTTAAAAATTCTTTTTTTTTTTTTCGTCATTTTTTCATCTTTATTTTAAAACCGCTACAGATATTCAAATGAAACTTCCTATAGTTATTGACAGCTACCCTATAGTAATGCCCTGTCTGTCCGTCCGTCCGTCCATCCATCCGTTCGTCCAGCTGTCGGTCCATCTGTCTATCTGACCGTCTGTCCATAACATTTTTCACGGTTTTTTCTTTATAACCTACAAACCTTCAAGCGCATCATTTTCAACATTTACACGTAAGATCACAACATCATTAAACAATCAGCTTTTTTCGTCTTTTGTTTTCATCTTAATTTCAAAACCAATATAGATATCCAAATGAAAATGAAGCTGAAGTTATTGACAGGTTCCATATGAGCCCCGCCAAGCGAATTTGGGTCTTCGAGCATTCCGCCATGACAAATTTTAACTGCGCATGCCCAGCCATTCAGAGAGGCCAGGGATATGGCTTTCTGTCTGAAGGTTCCTCTTGATTCACTGCTTGTATGAGCGAGCAGCGAAGGTTCTGGCGAGACTGCGCGGATGCGCAGGCTCGCCTGAACCTTCGCTGCTCGCATAGGCGATAAGTACCAAAATCGCTTGGCGGGGCCCATTATTATTATTATAGTAATACCCTTTCGTTTTTATTCATAACTTACAAACCGTCAAATGCATCAACTTCAAACTTAAGATATAAGGTTACAATATCAATACACAATTACATGGCAAGTAACGTAACTCTAGCTACAATACTCTAAAATTTATGGCCCTTTGAAAAAAAATCCAACTCCTCTGATGGCACTGCCGGGGCCCTAGTCAGTTTTACCGACAGCTCTAGTTTTTGCTTTGTTTTTGTTTCACATGTAATGCCCTTTCAAGATTATATTAACTCAAATCGAGCTGAGATATTACGTGGACGATTCCATTATTTTCGCACGGGTTAATGTGAAAGAAATGATCACATCGATCACGACCGATCTACAGAGAAGCCTGATTTCTAAAAAAAAAAAAAAAAAACGTGAATAGTGATTATTAAAACTGGAATTGTACTGATATAACGAGTATGAAATTCTTTCGTTAGGGCCTGTAGCATGGCAAGATTTCTCACTAGAAATGCATAATAGCCCCAAGCCTGCTCATTAAAACATATTTGTTTCATACCTGTTGGAATTGCCAAAGTAAAGCAATTCTTACAAATACCCTTAGCATCTTTAATATAAATTTATCTAACATCACGAAAACACGTCTGTATAAATCAGACCCTCTTGAACCCCAATTTTATATAATTAAACTGGGGTTTACTTGGGTAAACCTCGATGAAGCGGTTCTAACGAGTACCAACAATCTATATTTTAGAGCAGAAATAAGAAAAATATCACAATTATTCATCTGAGAATTATCGTCTTTTAGGCGCCAACATTTACAATGTATTGAATAGG
The DNA here is from genome assembly GCA_963580285.1 of Lucinisca nassula. Classification (NCBI taxonomy): domain Eukaryota; kingdom Metazoa; phylum Mollusca; class Bivalvia; order Lucinida; family Lucinidae; genus Lucinisca; species Lucinisca nassula. The sequence goes on along the minus strand of OY757021.1, from coordinate 69,064,296 downwards.
CGTGTTTTCGGAATTGAAAAAAAAAATAAAGAAAAAGATTCCTTAAGGGGAATGGGTACACTTTCAGGGGAGGCAATCCCTGCAAAAGATTTTTGTCTCCCGTGTCAATAAGGGTCAACTCTTAAAGGAAAGAATTTGCTCCTCAGGAGCAAATTCTTTCCTTTAAGCGTAAACCCCTTTTTCGGTGGAACAGGGCTTATAGAAAAGCGAATAGGAAGTCTGGAAAGTTGTCTCCCTTTGAAATATGGCGGAAAAATCTACCAGGTGTTCTCATTCCCCTTAATTATCCTTGTTGCATCTCCTTAATTTTAGCCATCTCACATCCAGAGGGTGAAATGGTCAAACCTGGAAAGGCATTACAATGATCTGGAAGTAAAGAACCAGCATAAATGTCACTTCCCAATGGGGACTTGAAATGTCATTCCTGAGCGATGACTTCTACAACGTTTAATCCGTTTGCAACAAGGCGCATCAAACTAAGTGTAATTTCTTTTACGTAGATTCTGAATGGAATCGTGCACAATTCAACGCAAAATTATTCAAATTTTTCTGCACCCAGGCAAAGATGAGAATCTGCAAGTTTTCCGCTTATCGAATTCCCGTCTAAACTATAAAACAAAGGTATTTCTTTCAGTTTTTACCCGCCGGGAAAATCTATTATCAATTGCATGAGCTCACGGAAGTTCCAGTAAATACATGCGCATCCAGCAAGGAATTCGGCTAGCCTGCTCATCTTCACATTTGCACAGTCATCGCCTTTTTGTCTCCCTCATTCTTATATTTTATATCTTTATTGCGAAAATGCGCTGTCGGTGGTCAAAAAAGCTATTCTAGCTGTGGCCAATCCAACCTCTAAGACGGCACGCGACCAGCGAAGTCTCAAATTAGCCTGCGCATTTGCGCAGTCTGAGCAGAGTATACCCTGTGCACTGAATAGTTCACTTCCTTAGTGAGCTCTGTAGTCGGCGGGGAGCTTTGTAGTCTGTGTTATCGCCCAGCGCACCGCACCGCACTTGTTCGAAGACATATTTAAGCTGTGCCATGGCTCAGGCCGTATCTCTCAATCAGCGGCATAACATCGACACTTACGTTTCTGTAGTTCTAACGAACTCTATGATTGATTATCGTTGCAGTCGTATGAAATAAGGATTCACCAGTCTAGGAGCCACTGCACGAGAAAGTTACAACTAGATCTGGTGATCAGCGAATATTCAGATCGGTCTGGGAACTCCTGTTTTCAGATCACTTAGACAAATCTTCACTGGTTTCTGTGAGTGATGCAATAGGGTCCAATAGGACAATGGATAACTGCGTTTGGCCAGCGAAGACTCAGACCAGCCTGCGCATACGCGCAGGCTGATCTGAGTCTTCACTGGTCGCACACGCCAATTTTATACCTTTTCCCGGGCACCAGATCACAAAAATTACAAAGTTCTCGTTAAATATCATATATCTTAATTGTATGGTGGGGAAATTAGGAACTTTTCAATAGTTTAGTGTATTCAGAATCTGAGTTTTTACACACCTGTGGAAATAGATCGAATTATAATTTCATGAGTGTGTCTAGTCACATATTGGCTCTGAGGTCTAGTTTAAATATTCGTTCTATTTTTTCGAATCTGGATGTTTGTTGATTGTGAAAAAAAATCGTTTCTCATAACATTTGCGTGTTAACTACATTTGTACATGTAAAAGGTAAAATCTAAATTCAAACTAAAGAATAGAAAACGAGAACATTTGTTGTAGAAATGATAAAAATTCAAATATGAATGTTACTGTCAAATTGTTCAAACTTTATAAATGTGGAATGTACATAGATCTGATTCAGTTCAGTTGTGGAGGCGCAGAACTTTTACATTTTCAGCTGGGATGATACAAAACATCGTAATGTGGATTATAAAAATTATAATAATTGATAATGCAGCATGCCCTACAAAAATGAACATAAGCTAAAAAGATGCCGCTTTCAATATTCTACAACGGAAGGAGAGCATCTTGCGGGCGCCAAATTCACTAGACACAAACTGCGTAAGTATTAATAAATTATGAAAGCAGCATATTTTTATCATGTAATGCCTCTGTCATGTAGTAGCGAATGTAATGACCACGCGTGCAATTCCGAAATGAAATTTATTTTTCTGCAGTTCATGGAAGTATGAACGCAGGGGGTCGCGACCCACTGTCGTTCATACTTTCATGAAAAGCAGAAAAATTAAGTTTATCTTTTATATTTACATTATTTGCCCCTCATTACTGGGCGAAAAAATGCTTGTAGGGCAAACTTTTAAAGCTGAAAAACATTTACACGCTGTTTTTCTACAAAGAGCGGAGCAGCGTTGACGTCATCAACCCCCGTATAGAACAATGGTTTAGAATGACGTCACTTAACGTCACTTAAAATCATGTGATTCGATGCGTTCATGGAAGTATGAACGCAATTGTTTTCTATAGGTTTACATTAGACTTTACACTGGAAATGTAAATATTGATACATGGTTGCTGACGCTCAAGGGCACAACGCGTGATGCTGATGCATTACGTCATGATGACAACCCTGTGATTTATTTTGAATTTTTTTCGAATTTCTGTGGAAATAAAATCCGATTTAAACAATATTATATGATAAACAGAATCTTACCCGTGGCCATTTCATATGAAATAAGGAGCGCATTGGTACAGTGGTAAAACACTTGATTCATGACCGAATGGTTTCTGGTCACACAAGTTGAGCCTCCGCGCCAGGCATCACGCGTTATGTCCTATAACAAGACGATTTATCCACATTGCTGCTTTGTACTGGTTTATATACTCAGGACATCCTGCGCATAATACTCAGCAACGAGGGTGACACAGTAAGGTGAAATAAATAAATACATAAATAAATAAATAGCTCGTTTCTAGCGTTTCTTTGAACAGACCATTCATGTATGATCCTCAGAAATGACTTTTTTTTTTACTGCCTTGCTCGTCTTATTTCAGCTACAAAACCTAGGATTTGAAAACCGCCTCATTGAGCACAAACGATTTGATATCATAATAAAAAAAGCTTCTGCAGCTAAGCACGGTCTGCACAGTCTGTTTTTCATTTCGAAAACACGCTTATTCGGATATAGTGAAAATTTTAACACACAAAAAAAAAAAAATGAAAATTTTCGGATGAAACTTTCTCATATTTGTGACGCGGGCTGTTGACTACCTAACTCTTTATAGTCACTTATATTGTTCTTCAATACTTCAACACATTAATTCTATCACGAGTTGCTTACATGATCTATTAGTTGAACTGTGTATTTTACTTCTACTACTACTACTGCTACTGTTACTTCTACTACTACTGATAATAATTTTAATAATAAAACGATGATAAATATTATACTGTTACTACTTTTTCCACTACTGCTACTATCATTGGGCCCCGTCGATAGGGGCATAAGGCTGCAAGATGCTTCCACTCAGTGCTGAAACTGACCGCACATGGGTACAGGTAAACTGCTTTGGAGGTCATAGCTTGCCTAGGCAAAGTGATTTGAGTCGGAGTATCCCTGTATATAAAGCCTTTTGGTTTGTTTGGGCGGCAGGGCTTGAGATGCCATTTAATTTCAATGTCGGGTTAAAGTCTCACAATTTGGGAGCAACGTCTCCAAAATGGCCTTTATAATGTTGTCGGGAGCATAAAATCTCAATACATGTACAAACAAACAAACTATTACCACTAATGATACTACTTATAATAACGAAAATAATAATTTTAGAAATAAAAACGATGACAATAATAATTATACTCTTACTACTACTCCCACTACTACAACCCAGTATTACAATAATAATAATAATAATAATAATAATAATAATAATAATAATCAAAACGATGGTTATAATAATTATATCTTGCTACTACTCCAAATGCTATTACTACTAATAGTACTACTGCTTCTATCACTGTACCACTACCACTACTTCAACTATTATTATTATAATTATTATTAATGTGATGAAAATAAAGTAGACTTTCGGATAGGACTTTAAATCAAGGTCCCGCATCCGTGTGACCTTAGCTGTTGGTGAGACGAAAAACTCACTCCATGTGGCCCTCTTTTTGTCCTTCCTCTTCATGGGTAGAAACCAGTACAAAGCAATGTGGATAAAGTCTCTTGCTCATGGAAACAGCACTTGGCGCTGGCGTGGATCGAACTAGCTACCTCTTGTCGATCTCAATCCTATGCTTTAATGATTCGATGCTTTACGGACCGTTCCAAGGCGGTTCTTCTTTCGTGATTTATTTTGGTTATACATGTAGTTCGTCTTTGAATATATCTTTTTGTTTTGGATAGCCATTTAGGCCATTTTGTGGGAAAGTATCTGTCCTTTTGGCTTTCCGCTGTTGGTGTTTCCATTAGGGTCCAGTTATTCCATGTTTGTGATTCTTTCCCTTTGGTGTCTGTGATGGAAGATGTGGGTTAATTGTATCGATTCCTGATCATTGCCTTCACTTCTATTTTACCACTGCACCACCACGATGGCTGTATGGGACAATGTACAGAAACATTCCTATATTAAGACCACCTTTGGAACTGTTCAAAAGTGGTCTTAAACTTTTGAACAGTTCCAAAGATAGTCCATGACCAGAGGACACTGTATGCAGAACACAAAAGAAATAATAACTGCAAGCTGCTAAATAAGCTTTTTAAAGCAGAATTAGTCTTAAGTTTAGGTGGTCTTATTAGTGACTGTAATCGTATCGATTCCTGATCATTGCATTCTCTGCTATTTTATTAAATTGGTGGGTTAAGCCGAGGCTCTGCACGGTCCGGGCATCAGGAGGGTTGGAATTCATACTCATAAAAGATACCCTATATGCAAGCATGCCATAAATAGCATGTTGAAGAGTTTTGGAGGGAGGATATTACCCGTGCTCAATTCCATTTATTACATGAGCTATATCAAGCAAAAACGTGTCTTCAGTCATCATCACGCAAACACGTATATTTTAGAAATGTATTTTATTTTTCTGCGGTTCAAGAAAGTATGAACGCAGTGGGTCGCGTGCAAAGGGGTTCATTTAAACTTTGCTAGCGACACTCTGTCGTTCATACTTTCATGAAAAGCAGAAAAATTAAGTTTATATTTATATTTACATTCTTTGCCCATCATCACTGGGCGAAAAATGCTTATAGGACAAACTTTTAAAACTGAAAAAAAAAAAAAAACATTTACATTATACTATATTTACATTTCCAGTGTAAAGGCTAATGTAAACCTAAAGAAAACAATGTAGTTCATACTTCCATGAACGTATCAAGTCACATGATTTTCAGTGACGTCAAGTGACGTCATACTAAACCATGGTTCTCTACGGGCGTTGGTGACATCAACGCTGTTCCGCTCTTTGTAGAAAAACAGCGTGTTAATGTTTCTTAGCTTTAAAAGTTTGCCCTATAAGCATTTTTTTTCGCCCAGTGATTAGGGGCAAAGAATGTAAATATAAAAAATAAACTTAATTTTTCTGCTTTTCATGAACGTATGAACGACAGCGGATCGCTAGCAAAGTTTACATGAACCCGTTTGGGCTCCATTTACTTTGCGCGCAATCCACTGCGTTCATGCTTTCATGAACCGCAGAAAAATAATATTAGTTTCTTAATTACACTGGAAATGTAAATATATAATTTTGACCCCCATAAACCCCACTTTTATATCATAAAACTGGGGTTAATCGGGGTATACATTATTTTTCTTATTTCTGCTCAAAAACATCTATTTTGGGTACTCGTTAGAACCGCCTCATCGAGGCAGTTCTACGGGGGCTAACAATTCATGTTTTGAGCAAACTTTAAAACATATCAGCTTATTTTGCTTTTATGTTGTTGTTGTTGTTGTTTTATCAACAAAGCAGACGACAATCGTTGTAAAACAGGATTAATTGCCACTATTTTGAAACTGTATAAAGACACCATTCCTGGATCTGTCGTGCGATTACTTTGAATTTGGTCGTACAATCGAATTTTGTCATAAAAGACAAGTTTTTCCCAAAAGCCAGCTTCGATTAGGTCGATAAGGTCCCCTGGGCCCTGTAGAGGTCCGCCTTAATATTTCATGTATGGATATCCAGACAAATTTAAGTTGTAATCGATGCTTTTCCTGCGAACATTGCTCCTACAGATAACAGAAAATAAAACAAAAGCTTACAGAAATCATGTCTGCAAGCTGTTTTGTACGGAACCCGGGAAGGGACATGATTTTTTATTTTTATTATGTTGTGCGAACAAGATAATATCTTGAGCGGACAAGATATTATCTTGTTCGGACAACATATTATCTTGTGCGGACAAGATATTATCTTGTACGGACAAGATATGATCTTGTTCGCACAACATAATATCTTGTGCGGACAAGATATTATCTTGTTCGCACAACATATTATCTTGTTTGCACAACATAAATCTTGGGAAGTTGTGCGGACAAGATATTATCTTGTGCGGACAAGATATTATCTTGTGCGGACAAGATAATATCTTGTGCGGACAAGATTATATCTTGTGTGCACAAGATCTATGTTGTGCAGACAAGATATTATCTTGTGCTGACAAGATAATATCTTGTTCGCACAACTTACTATCTTGTGCGGACAAGATAATATCTTGTCTGCACAAGATAATATGTTGTCCGCACAAGATAATATCTTGTGCGGACAAGATATTATGTTGTGCGGACAAGATATTATCTTGTCCGCACATGATAATATGTTGTCCGCAAAAGATAACATGTTGTCCGCACAAGATAATATCTTGTCCGCACAAGATATTATCTTGTGCGCACAACGTATAAAATAAAAAAATATTCATGTCCCTTCCCGGGTTCCGTAGTTTTGATCTTTTGTAGACACGTCAACAAGTAATCAGCGTGTCCCATTTCCATTTGACCGAGACAACCAAGATTGCACGACCCGCAGAAAAAGCGACCGCCTGAAGTCGGTTGATTTTCTAAGAGTGCCCTAAAATCACCGTGTCATTCTGTCAGTCTGTCTGTCCGTCCGTAACCCGTTTGTGAAAATTGGTGATAGTGACTTAACCGATTGGAATATTAAAATAATTTTTGGCATACTGATAGATATCAATGAGATCTAACCAATGAACTTGCCAAATATTACATTCCATTTAGTAAAGCCTCGCCGAGGCAAAAAATGTGAAAATTTTCGAACTGCTTCTCCTCCGAAACCGTTGGGCCGATTGAAGTCAAATTTCATATGGAGCCTCTATGGGATGGGTACAACCAAAATTTGTTCGTGGGGTCCAGGTCACATGACCAAAATGGCCGCCAAGCCATATATGGTAAAAACCCTTCAAAAATAGTCTTCTCCAGAACCACTGGGCAGATTTCCACGAAACTTGATAAATAGCATCTGGGACGTAGGCGCATCATAAAGTGCTAAAATGGTGACCCTGGGTTGACCTTGAGATTCTTTGTGCCTAGGTCAAACTTTGACACTTATGCTTTTGTATTGGAAAAGTAAGAATGCATTTTATCCTGCAAACGATTCAGAATACAGTACTAAAGTATAAGATATATTTTTGCTCCTTGGGGGGAACCGTTTTAGGTCCAGGTCACATGACCAAAATGGCCGCCATACCCATATATGGTAACACTCATAAAGCTAAAAGCATCCGGCGGGTCGTGCACTTCAGCTGAAGCACTGGTTTTTATCTATAGTTTCAATACATGTTTTAGGCATGAGGGCAAAATTGCACCCTTATTGTGTCATTCAATCATAAGATGAATGTTAAACATAGCTAGCGATCCAAAAGCAAGCTTTTCGTCAAAGCTGAGTACTTTGCTGTCATTCGGTACTGATAAAAAAACATTGCGAATTGACCAATGTTTATGGATTTTCTGCACCATCGTATGCACAAGTTAAATTCTGGGCTGGGGAATTCAAATGCGGTAAAACGTCTTTAGATGATCAATTGCAGTTTCCAGTCATTTCGTACCCAAGTCATTTCGTACCATTTTAGTCATTTCGTACCCGTTTTATTTTTCATTTTGGTCATTTTGTACCCATTTTGGTCATTTCGTATCAACTTTTGTCATTTCGTCATTTTCTGTGAATCGTTTTTGGTCATTTCGCACCCAGTTCTTCAAAAATAGGTACGAATTGACATTGGTGTGTTGAATTGCTTTAAAGCTAGTTTTACAAGTAACGGGTATCTTTGGTGCATAATGGCTTGGTTTAGAGCAAGAAGGGCTCTAGTTAAAAAGAAGATATTTGTTTTATTTTTTTTTTTTATTTTAACAAATTATCAATTTATATCTATAACATAATATTGAACGTACTCACACCGTGTAACAATACAAACAGATTTTACAATATCATACAACATATTTTACAAGTCACAGGGGTTATAGCTGGCCTCGGTAGCTCAGTCGGATGCGCGTCTGACTGTTATCAGGAGGACGCGGGTTCGATACCTGCCGGGATCGGTAACATTCTTTCGTGGAGTTTGATCATGAAATCTTTTCTACGGTCATTCTCTCCCTTCCATTGATTCAAGAAGGGTAGTTGTCAGTTTCTGGCTAAAGAATGTGCACTGCTTACGTATAAGCCTGCCCAGGCAATGTGTGGATAGGTAAAATGACTGACTCAAAATGACCTAAAATAATGTTGATTGGGCCGTCATACTTCAATACAAACAACTATAGTTTATGCCAATGCGGGTATCCAAAAATAAAAATTCACCCTGCATCACAATGCGTTCTGTTAATTCCTACTACTGTCAAACATAGGTTTTGAGTACCGTTTGAAGCTGTTCCAAAAAGATCCCACAACCTCAACACAGAACACAATGTATATCCATGTTAATTCAAACATTTTTGAGTCCTCGTTGGAGACTATACCAAAGATTTCCCACAACATATGTTTTGACCGCAATAAAACACAAAGTTTACTTACGGAAATTCCACTTTTCTGTGAGGTTTACATTAAGTGAGATTTACATGTGTTCATCACATGGACTAGTTAACAGATGCATATCACTACCATTTTCCGAGCACACACTAAAGCAACTACTCGACAACAACCCCTTTTGAGTTCGTCGAAGCGTACACAATACTTCAGAAACTGTGACGTGGTCTTTTTCCTGCTCTGTACTCGCCCATGCCTAAAATCCATGAATCGATCGCGCTTCATCCATCCACCCATCTGACCGCCAAAATAGCAAGATGTGTTTGTGAAACACTGATGCCCCCGGACAGCGCATGTGAAATAAGAAAACCCTATCATTAACTAATCAAAAGGTATGGCCAATTTTCAAGTCTTAAAAAAGTAGGTCAAGGTCACAAGGTCAAAAATTATGGTACCACTGAAAAGTTTTGTGACAAGGTATGCTCATGTGAAAGATGAAAGCCGTATCACTTACCAATCGAAAGTTATGGCCAATGTTAAGGTTTCTGAAAAGTAGGTCAAACGTCAAGGTCATTGTCACAAGGTAAAAAATAATGGAATCGTTGGAAAGGTCTTTTGACATAGAATACCCAAACTGAAATATGAAAACCCTATCACTTATCAATCGAAAGTTATGGCCAATGTTTAAGTTTTAAAGAGTAGGTCAAACCTAAAGGTCAAGGTCAAGAGGTAAAATACATGGTACCACTGGAAAGGTTTTATGACAAGGAATGCACATGTGAAATATGAAGGCCCTATCACTTACCAATCGGAAGTTATGGCCAATGTTAAAGTTTTTGAAAAGTAGGCCAACCGTCATGGTCAAGATCACAAGGTCAAAACTATGGTACCGTTAGCAAGGCGTTGTGAAGTTGTGACATAGAATGCACATGTGAAATATGAAAGCCCTATCACTTAACAATCGAAAGTTATGGCAAATGTTAAAGATTTTAAAATGTAGGTCAAATGTCATGGTCAAGGTCACGAGGTCAAAAATTATGTTTCACTGGAAATGTATTGTGACAAGAAAAGCACATGTGAAATCTGAAAGCCCTATCAGTTACCGTTCAAAATTTATGCCCAATGTTATTTTTTTGCAGAAAGACAAACAAACAAACAGACGGACAGACAGACAGACAGACCAAAAACTTTATGACCCCGAATCTTTGATGCCGGGGGCACAAAAAAGACTTTGAAAATTGTCGTTCTATAATTAGCAGTTTGGTTATCAAAATTAAAGAGGCGACAAATTAACAAGAAAACCATTTAATTGCAGACATTCTCTACAATCATCCAATTTTTACAGAGCCGCTGTAATGCGTCCGTCTGTCCATCTATCCATAATGGTGTTATATATTGAATGGCTTTTGCGACAGCAAGTTCCTTCTTAACTATATATTATACACTGTCCTACTCAAAGTAGCCCTGTCCAGTCTCGGTGAAAGGTCAGGTTCCATTACGCAAACACGCCTATACAAATACATTGCCACCTTTATCGCCGAAAAAATGAAAATTTTATGATGAAAAATTGTGATATTTTTCTTATTTCTGCTCAAAATATAGATTGTGGGCACTCGTTAGAACCGCCTCATCGAGGCGGTTCTAACGAGTACCCACAATCTATATTTTAGAGCAGAAATAAGAAAAATAAGGTATACCCCCGGAAACCCCAGTTTTACTATATAAAAGTGGGGTTCAAGTGGGTCAAAATTATATAGGCATATTTTCGTGATGCATTGCTGCTACTGGTAACATGTAAGCCAGTTTAACCTGTTGCATGCAGGCAGATGGGACTTGACATCTCGGGAGGGCAACCCATCCAGGAGTTGCTAGATCTCTAAACAAAGCTAGCATGGGCAGGTGGCACCCGTAGCCTTGGTTGCCAATTCACCTAGGGGTTTTAGGCTCCTAAACAAAACCTAGCAAGTGGCAGGGAACTAACTTTTTTCTTAATTGAATACTGATCCCCCCACCCCCCCCCCCCCCCCCACCCCCAAACACTATTGGGCGGACTAGCCTCGCGTTACTTTGTGGACAGCTGTGTAATTCCAACGAAGCCCTGTGTTGGTGCTTGGTCATTCTGGCTGTGCTCATGGAAGACATGGAACTCATAGTGGTTCCTCTGCGACTGCAAGGGGTAGATGGAGCTCTCAAGCCCTGGTCGGCAATCCATCTAGGGTAAGGGAACTCCAAGCAAAAACCTACATATCTGAATTTGCCTGTTTCAGCGATGTAAAGTCTGCTTCGGCAGCTAGGGCGGAAGAAATCATTTATTTGATTCAACGGTCCAAACGGCGATGCAGCAGCATGCCGTGGAGCATGAAGAGCATGATAATGCACTAAAGAAGTCATGGTCATCCACTGAATCCGGGCTTAGCTCCAGATGTCCCAACACTGTCTTGCCTCTGGATCCAGCTAGGTCAGGACGAGAGAGTGAGGTTGACTGCGCGCTCTCCCTCACTATTATCCAATTCACAGCGCATGTCATCATAATCATATACACACCGTCACAGCAGGTACACATATGCATGAAAGTCAAAAAAGCCCTGTGACGATGGGCGGGCGGCGAAACAGCAGCCAGTAACATTTCTCAAAGACGCTTAAAATTGTTGATCGTCAGTATTGACAGACGAACTATTATTAGCACCGTCCAACCCTCAGTCTGTCCATCCAAAACAACATAGTATGTACCAGTTACGATATTACTAAATGCCTTGGGTACGAACTGACAAAGTTTGTCATTTCGTACCCATTTTGGTCAATTCTTACCCGAGTACGAAATGACTTGGGTACGAAATGGCTGTTAGTGGGTACGAAATGACAAAAAAAAAAAAAACAGGTACGAAATGGCCAGAATGGTACGAAATGACTTGGGTACGAAATGACGTTACCTCAGATGCCACCGATCAGGGCCTGCAATGTTTGTTTACAGAATTTCATTCAAAAATAGAATAAAAACGAAAACAAATAGGCCTACTGCCCCTTATATGACAAATAGACTTGTCCAACATACAGCAATGGAAGAGTCCACCAGTATACAATGGGTTCAAGTGGAAGAAATTGCGGATGCATTACACATTTCACATGGTAACGTTTCAACAATTTTACATAATCGTTTGGGTATGCGCAAGCTAATAGCCCGTTGGGTCCCAAAATCGCACAGCGACGAGCAAATGGCAACCAGAGCATCAGTATGGAGCGCATTGTTGAACCGGTTTAGGTCAAAGGAAGATGATTTTCTTTCACGTCTGGTGACTGTAGATGATTTGGGCCAAAGAATCAAACTCAAAGTCTCAAAACGCAACCCTCTGCTGGAAGAGTGATGGCAACTGTATTTTGGGACACACAAGGCGTTATTATGTTGGACTTTCTAGCAAAGAAAAGTACAATAACAGGTACGTATTATGCAAATTTTCTCGACCAACCGAGAACTGCGATCCGTGAAAAACGCCGAAGTAAACTCTCCACAGGGATTGCAAGAGTCCACACTTGTAAAATTGCAATGGATGCTTTTGAGCGAAATGGGTACGAGCTAATACCGCACCCCGCCAATTCTCCGGACTTAGCTCCTAGTGACTATTCCCAAACTTAAAAAAGGATATCCGTGGACTTCATTGCCGGTCCAACGAAGAAGTCGTGGCGGCAGTTGAGGAGTGGGTCGGAGACAAGAACCCTGGCTTCTTCATTTTTTTTTTAATTGACTCGCCCTCGTATACAACAATGGGGGCCGGTCTCGGTAGTTCAGTCGGATGCGCGTCTGACTGTTAATCAGGAGGTCGCGAGTTCAATTCCTGCAGGAGCCAGCTACATTCTTTCGTGGAGATTGATCATAAAATCTTTTCTACGGCCATTCTCTTCCTTCCACGGATTCAAGAAGGGCAGATGTCAGTTTCTAACGAAAGAATATGCACTGTACTTGTTAACCAATTATGTATAATTGTGTCCAGGAAGTGTGGTAAGATGAATTGATCGGCTCGATATGACCTAAATAGTGTTGACTCGGCCGTTATACTCCAAACAAAGAATACTATAACATAATGCATTTAACACCACCAAAATGGCTCATTTCACGGACTTGTTCATGTAGGGATTTATCCGAAAAATAAGTATCTGGAAACAAAACTGAGCCATTGCATGAAAAAACCCTACATGAAACCCTGTGCGACCAACGATGACTCGGATCGGCCTGCACATCCGTTGTTTGCATCAGACCCTATAGCATCTAGGCTATCCAAAGAGAGCACCGGGCGAAGGCTCTGCACAGAGTGGGACAGAAATGTACAGAATTTGCATCACGAAAACATGCCTATATAATGTTGATCCCCTTGAACCCCACTTTTATGTAGTAAAACTGGGGTTTACAGTGGTAAACTTTATTTTTCTTATTTCTGCTCTAACACATAGATTGTGGGTACGCGTTAGAACCGCCTCGATGAGTCGGTTCTAACGAGCACCCACAATCCATGTTTTGACCAGAAATTAGAAAAAAATATCGCATTTTTTGTCTTTTTTTTTTTCGGCGGTAAAATTTATACTGTATTTGTATAGGCGTGTTTTCGTAATGTCACCTGATTTATTTGTAAAACAACGGAAAGGCAGACCACAACCAAACCTGATTTTATATCAGAAGCCACATGCAGCGAAAATTGCTGTTACTATGAAGCAAATTCAATTAAATAAGATGCTTTATAATAATAATTGTATAATTGAATATCATTAGCCATTTCATCCCCAGGTTTTCTAAGTGAACGTTTTCCCTGTTCATGCCCCTGGAATCGAGATTCTGGGGTCATATAGTTTTTGGTCTGTCTGTCTGTTTGTCTGTCTACAAAATAGATAGAGCTTTCATATTTCACATGTGTATACCTTATCACAAGACCTTTCCTGTGGTACCATAATTTTTGATCTCGTGACCTAGACCTTGACCAACTTTTTTTTTCAAAATTTTAACATTGGCAACATTGGGCATAACTTGTGAATGGGGCTGCCCGGGGGCATCAGCGTTTGACAAACACATATTGTTTTTTTTTTTGTTGTTTTTTTTTTTAATTTTTGCTCTACCATCACTCCAAAACTGGCATTTCAGTAAAACCTCGAGCTTAGATTAGCAATGTGTGTAGATCCTGGTGACACGGCTATTTACAGAATTTGCAGTGGTATACAGTGAAATTCCGTTATTAAGACCACCTAAAATTAGGACTAATTCTGCTATAAAAAGCTTACTTTGAAGAGTATACTTAATTCTTCTGTGTGTTTTCTGCCTACAATGTCCTCTGGTCAAGAACCACCTTTGGGGCTGTTCAAAAGTGGTCTTAAAGACCACTTTTGAACAGTCCCAAAGGTGGTCTAAGACCACTTTTGAACAGCCCCAAAGGCGGTCTTCATATAGGAATTTTACTGTTTTTCAATCCCTAGGGCAGAAAATGTGGAGCCCAACATTCATCATGTTATTTTTATTGATTTACAAAGTTATAGAATAATGAAACGTTATGGTCGTCCCTTTCTGAAAAACTTAAGGGGAATTAATTACACCTGGCACATTTTTCAAAGGCGCATATACGTATGATTATGTTTGAATTGAGGTTTCATGTCCCCGTCAACACTTTTTAGGTCATTCTGGAGACGTTGCTTCCAATTTTGTTGGACTTAACCTTCATCGAGATGAAATGACAGCTCAAGCCCTACCGCCCAAAGAAACCAATAGGGTTTATATGGATGGACCGTCCGACTGGCACCACTTTGCCCGTGCAGGCTTTGACCTATTAAGCGGTTTACCAGTACTCATTTGCGGTCAGTTTCAGCTCTCCGTGGAAGCACCATGCAGCCAAGCCCCGATGAGCTGGGTAAGTAATCAATCAAGCAAGAATTATTGATGCCTTTTCAATAATATACACGTTCTATCTCTAATGTCATGCTGTTTTAGCAAAAGCTTATAATGTACCTTTGGTTTTAGCAATTAGGCGAATAAAATCATCCCATAGTGAAATATAAATAATATTTGATTTTCTCAATTACATCTGCCATATTTGCTATACGTTCCGATTGATTTTTGAAATATGAGGCCAATATTAAACAATTAATTATTGAAAACTGGCATAATAACATAATAATACTGGGAAAGCGAAAATGACAATTACAGTAGAACTTCGATTGCTCGAACACCGATGGCTCGTTTACCATGGATGCGTCGAACCCATTCTTGAGCCCCTAGCGAAATCCTCTACATTAGAAATAATGAGGGATAATTAAGGAGATTTTAGTCTTTTATCTTACAAATGTATGCTGTGTGTACTCATTAGAATCGCCTCGATGAGGCGATTCTAATGAGTACACACAGCATACATTTTCATTATAGAACACCGAAAAGGTGTCTTAAAGTATCTCGTTATGCCTCCTGACAGTAACCTCAGTGACTCGAACTACCCCTGTCTCGAACAGTTTTTTGAGTTCCCAAAGGTGTTCGAGCCATTGAAGTTCGACTGTAGTCGAATTTGAGTGCACGGTCGTCAGCGTTATCATAGGACATAGCACTTCAGTTTAACAAGCACCCCTCTTAACATCACTTTATAAAGAGAACAATGGGGTTTACATGGGTTAATATTAGTTTCCTTAGTTTTGCTCAAAACATAGACTGTGGGTACTCGTTAGAACCACCTCAAAGACTCACATAAAAGATAGAGATCAAATGTTTTACATAAATATGTAACATGACTATCATGCAAAGTTCTAACACTGTGACCTTCATCTTCTGTGCCAGCGGCAACAGTCACATGATTGTAACTATACATATTCTGCTGTAATGTACAGTATGACATGTCAAACTCCAAGGCAGCCAACACGATGAAAAGCAAAACTTTATAATAACCATTTAAAGTGTGTCCCTAACTTTCTGTCAAGAGGAGCAGCCATAAAACTAGAATTATATTTTTTCTGTTCTCAAATAATTCAAATTAGGCATTAAACAAAGAAACAAAACCAAATGAAAAAGCATATACCAATTCTGGAAATTACCAAAATAGTGACTTTGACCCAAAACTAATACAGACACTTGATTCAGGGGTCTCACTGACCAATGTTAGAGGCAATGCTATAGAAATGTCATACCAAATATGCAAGGAATTGGACAAGTTTCGTAGCAAGATACTTGTATAAGAATTAAAGCAAAACTTGGAAGTTAAGCGTTTACGGACGGACAGTTTACGGACGGACACACTTTCTCACGAAAACCAAAAAACAAAATGGTCGTAGATCTGTTCAGTATGCATATGCATGCCAAAATTATCAAAATATTCCATAATCAGCTGGTTAAAATTCCGAGGCTGTTTATATAAAAAATAAGGCATTAAATAATATCATTGTTTAGATTTTGGCGATATTCATATGCATGCCAAAACATATCAAAATATTCCTTGCGGTTTTAAAGTTATCACGTCTGATTCAGCATTAAAATATTTGCCTCGGCGAGACTATTTATAAAGAAACAGGCATAAGACAATCTCATTAGTTAGGTCTTGTCAATCTGCATGCTAATCTACATGCCAAAATTTATCTTCCTGGTAATCTGAAAATTATTTGTCCATAATCAGTTAGTGAAAAATTTGCAAAAAGCAAATTGACATTTCACCTTGACCCTGACCTATGACCTACTCTAAAGAAAAATATAATTGGTCATTACTTTTGATGCCTTTGAGATAGAGCCTTCATATTTAGCATGTAGGTTCCTTGTGGTAAGGTCTTTCCACACATACAAAATATTTGACCTGTGACCTACTTTATAGTAACTTTTGAACCGTTTGAGATAAAGCCTTCAAATTTGCCTTCCCACCCATACAGAGGATTTTGACCTGTGACATTGACTTTGACATGTGACCTACTTTATCATAACTTTTGAACCTTTTAACATTTGACCTTGACCCTAACCTATGACCTACTCTAAAGAAAAATTATCATTGGTCATAACTTTAAATTCGTTTAAGATAGAGCCTTTATATTTGGAATTACGTCCCTTGTGACATGATCTTCTCACTCACACAAAATATTTTGACCTGTGACCTTGACCCTGACCCGTGACCTCCTTTACCACAACTTTTGAAACGTTAGAGATAGGGCCTTCATATTTGGCATATATATGCCTTGTGACAAGGGCATCCCACTCATAACAAAGATTATGATCGGTGAGATCTGTGACCTTGACCTGTAACCTACTTTCTTGTAAATTTTAAACCGTTTGAGATAAAGCCTTCGTATTTGGCTTGCAGGTTTTGTTTGACAAGGGCTTCCCAATAAAATTGGTCATATTTTTAAATGGTTTCAGATTGAGACTTTATATTGGCATGCTGGTTCCTTGTGACAAGGATTTTTTACTTATACAAAAAAATTAATTTGTGACCTGAACCTTGACCTTTGTCCCACTTTAAAAAATGACCGCAGCCCGGGGACATGTTCGTGTTTCACACACACATGTTGGTTCTTTATAAAATAATCCTGTGACAACTCGGGCCACAATTCCATCGCAGTCAAAAATAGAGAGTACGTGACACGCCTCCAAATTCAAATAAAATGGAATTGAAGGTAATGGTCAGGAATCGATACGATTAACCCACACCATGAACTCCTATTTCTCCGCGCGATTTGAGGTCTTTCGCCATTTTCACCTACCCATACTTAATTGTTTTCTTCGCGATCGGGTTAAAAAAAAAACAGCCACGTTTCACCTCCAGTTACTATTTCTCTGAGTCTCCTTGGTTCCACATCCTTATATTTTTCTAGAAGTTCTGGTGCTTTTTTCTACCCTTACCCCTTTTGTTCAGGTGTCAAAATATGGGGGATCCACCTAGCACAAACTTTCATAAGCTTAAGCACTTCTTTCAATATATAAAATGCTGCCGACAAATTCATACCCTCACGGAAACACGCCTATTTAATTTTGACCCCTTAATACCCCACTTTTATATAGTAAAACGGGGGTTTACAGGGGTATACATTATTTTTGTTATTTCTGCTCAAAAACATAGACTGTGGGTATTCGTTAGAACCGCCTCGTCAATGCGGTTCTAACGAGTACCCACAATCTATGTTTTGAACAGAAATATGAAAACTAACGATTTTTACCTGGGAAAATTTCATTTTGGGTAGTAAAATTTTACCAATATATTTGAATAGACATGTTTTCGTAATGCATATAAATCCCCTATCTCATTCATAGTGTACGGCACATCTTCTTCAATTGTTGTTTTGACAATCCCGATTTCTTTTTCTGACACTGCTGAAGGAGGTCGATCCGGTTGCGGCTCATCTATGACGGAAGTTCGTCCACCTCTGAAAAGTCGCACCCATCTGCAAACTGTTGGATACGATAGTGCATTTTCACCATAAACTTTATCCAGATCGGCTTTGTTCTCCAATGGCGTGTCGCCATTGGAGAACAAAGTCGATCTGGATAAATTTGTTAAATAAAGTCTAGCAATTCGCGCACTTTGCACTACACACTCTGTTCTTCTAATTTAACATTGCTATTTTCGGCCATATTTACGCCCAGTGTCAAAGACATGGTCATCTACAATGACCGCTAGCGCATTGCATGCATAACAAGCGTGCAACTTTTAATTCGATCAATCTACGAGTATTAAAGGTTAAATGTTTCATGCATGTTTGAAAAAAATGCACGAAACTTTCGAAACTATTATGCAATACTGCAATACTGCTACTGTTGATACTTTCCAAATGGTCCTCGTACTTCTGTCCTAAACATTTCTACCTAGTCGCTCAAATGATGCACTATTTTTGACAATCCTGGCATTGATATCAACATTAATGTGCACTAATCTTGAATCTAACACTTAGACGTGTTGACTTTTCATATACAAAAGCTGCTCACATTTTTTTCAGCAAAAATTTTAGTATATTTGCCATATTAAATGATCAAAGTTTTAACGATTTGTTATTTAACGCCGTCGTTAGTTTTGAACAACTGGCCCCAGGAAAGCATCTGTTTGCATGGCAGAAAACGTCATGGTGAACAGTGTTGGCGTTAGTACACAAACTTGTTTTACTGCATTTTTCACGAGAAATGGGTCAGAAAACTCGCCATCAATTTGGACAAGTGCAAGCATACCATCGTAGAACTGCCGCATTGTAGCTATGAACTTGGGAGGACAGGCAGACTTTGTTATAGTTATCCAAAGTGTCTCACGACTAACTGTGCCGGTCAACAAAAGTAGAGATCTGCATTATGTTCCTGGCACGTCTCTCGAATCTGCCTTGACGTAAAGATCATGTCGATTCTTCCTCTCTCCTTCCTAATCTGGCTTTCTGGCAAAATCTCTGAAGAAGACATGATTTGCAATAAAGAGGTGATTGTCACAGACATTAGGATTCGCTTTTCGATTAAATAGGTAAACAATTTAGGCCTCCTAGAATTTTTATATGGCTTTTTCTGCACAACATGTGAAACAGTTGGAATGCATCATGCTTTATAGATCTCTACAGGTATTGCATCTTGTCACATGGCTTTCAATGTTTCAAAAACGGTTTGGATCTCATCTAGCAGAAGACTACATTCCACCTTTGCCATTGTTAGATGATGGCCGAGTAAGGATAAAAACAGTGTTCAGCCCATCTTTTCAACATTGCTTCTTTGTCTGTCAAAAGACAAATTTTATCTGTATTGAGGAGTAGGGTTGTTCCTGAGCTGTAGGGACTATAAACTTCATTTTGTTTCTGTCTGCAAAGGACTGGGTTTCATCTGTCTTGTTGCTCAGCCGGGAGTCTTGCATGTCTCTGAGCCTAGTTTGGCAGTCTTATTAGATCACTGAGTAATTCGTTGTGGTTCAAGAGTCTCTGAATTTCTTCGGCATTCTCGTCCAACAAGTCTTGGTGTTTGGCATATGCTGGCCATAGGGAATACATTGCTTAAGAGTGACCAGTGTCTCAGAACATTGTTTAGCTCTCTTCTGAAGCGTCTCAATTGATTTCCAATGCATCTATCATTGATGAACGCCTGCCTCTTGCTGTCTTAATTCAGCTTGGTGACATCAAGTCTCTTTGGGACTGTCTTGCTTTGTGGTTACCGTTTAAGCTGGATGCGCAGATTGAGTTCGCTAGCAACAAGCCTGTGATCTGACCAGCAGTCCCCACCACACATGGTCTTTGTTACTATGACATCCAGTTTGGCCTTCCTTCTCACTGGGACTTTGTCAATAAAGCGTCTGTGTTAAGAGCGAGGATGCATCTATATTAAATTCGCCAAAGTCTCGTATTATAAGTGCAAAATCATCGCGAGCGAGCGAAGCTCGCGAGCACGCACGCACATAAGTGCATGCGTCCGATGCATGCCTATAGATAACGTGCAACTTTCCACAAAGGGAAAACCAATCTCAGGTTCACTTCAAAACATTTTAGTCGTTCTTGTTGTTTAGAAAATGGCGCCGACCAAGATCGGATGTTCCCCGGCTTTCAGATATTCTCAAACGTATAATTGTGCCGAGACGAAACTTGATCACATGACCCCCTATGAAGAAAGCCTATACCCTTCATCATAGTGAGGGTAATATTTTCTCGCCCTTAGGGATTATGGATTCCACTGCGGAGACCTAATTGGCCGATTACTATATATGGGACAGTTTGCCAGTCCTCATGTACGGTCGATTAGTAGCATAGGGGCCTCTTTGGCATCATGGACTGCACATGCGCGGGGTTGACGTCACGGTGCGGTGGCCATTGGACACTCCATGGTTTTCAATGCTGTGCTGTAGTCCATGCTTACAAATAATTACCTTTTTATGGAGCATTTCTATTGGAAAGAATGGAAGCCCATGCATGGGGCCAGAAGTTTTTTTCTGTCTCTCGGCCATGGGGGTGTTACTTTTTTCACCATTGTCTACCTTTCGGACAGCCAGCACAAAGCCGGAACGAAGGCATCACGAACAAAGCTGTCTTACCGTCAGATCCTGAAACACCTCGAACTGTACGAAAATATTTGTAATTTATATATATATATATATATATATATATATATATATATATATATATATATATATATATATATATATATATATATATATATATATATATAAATATTGTTTAAACTTCCTTTAGTCTCTGTTGCTCTATCTGCAACAGACAGTTCAGAGCTAGAATTGGTCTCATCAGCCATCTTAGAACACACAAACAGTAACTTTTCTCAAATGTGATAAATATGTTCTTTAAAAGAAGTATCCTTTGGAAGCAAGGAATACACCACAGAACTGTAAAATATGAAGTGTACATGTTTTCTGGGCCAGACTATCTAGTTTCGGCCAATTAGGCCTCATCAGTGACCCTCAAATATTTTCAAAATTCCACAATGGAATCAATGATCCCAAAGGACAAGAAAATATAAAATACACTATGATGTAGGACAGGGAGACTATTTACGGCCGCCACACATTCCCAGACACCAGCTGTAGTGATGTCAAATATGTTCTATAAAAGGATTATCCTTTGGTCATTGTCAGTAATGACAGACGAACTATTTTGACCGTGGGCCAAATACTTTTTTTCACTATTGTGCAGTACTCTTTTCATCTTTATCTGCAATTGACAGAAACCTTTTTATGTCCCGCCACCAGAAAGTGGCGGGGTATTATGTTATACCCTCCGAAATTTTGAGAGTCCGTCCGTCCGTCTGTCTGTCTGTATGTCTGTCTCTCTGCCTTTCCGTCCGTCTGTACGTCTGTCCGTCCGTCAGCGCCCCACTCCATTCTTGTGTGCGCAACTCCTGCATTTTTGGCCAATCATTTTGAAACCTTACATGTGCTTTTAGGATGGACTGAAGATATGCATATTGTTTTTTTAGCATTTTAACTTAGACATTTTCGCGCCCTAATACAACAGAAACATAGGGAGTATGTACCTTGTGTGTGCAGCTCCTCCTACAGTTTTAGTCCAATCCTTTTGAAACTTTACATGTGATTTGATGATTTGAAGATGGTCTGAAGGTATGCATATTGTTTTTTCAGAATCCTGAATTTATTTTTATTACCTTTTTTGCATTTTCAACTTGGATTCTTTTTTTAGCCCTAATACTATAGTAATTTATAGGGAGTATGTACCTTGTGTGCGCAACTCCTCCTACAGTTTTTGGCGAATCATTTTGAAACTCTACAAATGCTTTTAACATGGTCTGAAGATATGCATATTGTTTTTTTAGAGTCACATTTTTG
Organism: Lucinisca nassula; assembly: GCA_963580285.1. NCBI lineage: Eukaryota > Metazoa > Mollusca > Bivalvia > Lucinida > Lucinidae > Lucinisca > Lucinisca nassula. The sequence continues at coordinate 69,042,159 of OY757021.1, read as the reverse complement.
CATTTTTAACTTAGACTTTTTTCGAGCCCTAATACTACAGAAAGGTATACAGGTGTGTGCACAACTCCTCCTTCAGTTTTAGGCCAATTCTTTTGAAACTTTTCAGACCTTTGTATTTCCAGAAACATGAAATTCTTTTTATCACCTTCTTTGCCTTTTTAACTTCGACATTTATCAAGCCCAAATACTACAGAAATTCAATCGGCCAAACGGTTTCCGAGGAGAAGCAGTTCGAAAATTTTCACATTTTTCGCCTCGGCGAGGCTACACTAAATGGAATGTAATATTTGGCAAGTTCAGTGGTTAGATCTCATTAATATCTATCAGTATGCCAAAAATAATTTAAATATTCCAATCGGTTAAGTCACTATCACCAATTTTCACAAACGGACAGACAGACTGACAGAATGACACGGTGATTTTAGGGCACTCTTAGAAAATCAACCGACTTCAGTCGGTCGCTTTTTCTGCGGGTCGTGCAATGTATACAGGTGTGTGCGCATCTCCGCCAATCGTTTTGAAACTTTACTGGCAGACGCTTTTAGAATGGTCCTAAGATATGCATAGTGTTATTTCAGAATCCTGAAATGATTTCTTATCTCATTTTTGCATCTTTAAATTAGACCTTTTTCGCGCCTCAATACTTAAGCTATGTCTACGTAGTATGCCCCGCCACAAAAATGTGGTGGAGGTTTATGTTATACCCTCCGAAATTTTGAGTGTCCATCTGTCAGCGATATGCAGTTTTTTTTTGTTTTTTTTTTTTTGGTTTGTTTTTTTTCAGAATCCTTAATTTTTAATCACATTTTTCACACTTGTATTGCCCTTTCAACTTTGAATATAGCAGTTGCTATCAGTTTAGAATCCGCTCCATAAATCTGATATTCACGAAACTTCACAGATATGTAGAGCAGCCTGAGATGACATGCATAACATATGAACCATAACTCTGATTTACCTACTTTTTGAGTTATCGCCCCTTGAACATTGAACATAGCCATTTCTATCATGTAGTCTGTTTGAAGCACTATATCTCACGAACTTAATGATTTATTCTGACCAAACTTGCATGGTAACATCACGAGGATGGGGGAAAATAGCCATTAGGTTTTTTTTTCACTGTGATATGGCACTTGATTGATGTATTTGTAGTGGAGTGGCATCATACAGTGCTTGCAGTTTTATGGAAGGTTGATTTTTCATTTGCACAGGCCACATGCCCCAGATAAATATTTTCCGGTCTTATGCAGAACGTTCAGTCATTTATTTTGGGGCACATGATGTGGACCAGTAATTCACAGAAAAAAATCCTGAAATAATATTCGGTATATCTCTGAAGCGGTAAGAAACGTTTGCCTAAGTTTCATGTTGCTGGACAGGCCACTTTTTATACATTTTTTTTTAAAGAATCAGTTTCTTTCTGTCATTCTCATTTTTCTTTTTTTTTTTTTTCTTTTTTTTTTTTTCATCATTTTTTATTTCCTGCATTTAAGTGCCCATCTTGATAACAATAACAAAGACAATGAACATTTGGTACAGTAATAATGTCAATGAGCCTACACGGGACAAAAGAGCCCTTAGCTGTCTCCAGTTTATGTTCTACAAATGCGCATGCGCAGTCAACTAATAGGGATGGACGCATGATCTTTTTCGTCAATCTATTTCAAGCTAATCTTTTCATGACTGCGATCAGCAGAGGCTCTGGTGAGACTGCGCATGCGCAGTCTCACCAGAGCCTTTGCTGGTCGTTTCTGTGCTGCAATGATATTTTTCTCTTGAAATGGCTCATAATGATAGTAATGAAACATACATTTAGTCAAAGGCATGATGACTATATATGTGACGGGTCACCCACAATCACAACGCAATGCAAGCAACCAGTACTGGCTTCAGGATAACACACATCTGTGCCTTAGTGCTTTCTTTAACAACTCTGAAACGGACATTTGTTTTTTGTTTTTTTTTTTCAGATGAAAATATATGATAATTGACTTATTTATTCTCAAAACATAGGTTGTGGGTGCTCTTTCTTACGGCTACCCACTACCAATGGTTTTGCACAGAAATAAAGAACGTTATGTTTAGCCTTGTAAACGCACCAGTTTTCCATTATAAAGTGGGCTTTACATCGCTGTTCATTTCACGGACTTTTTAACTTGATGATCATTCTTGGCCACCATATAGTGAAGCAGTTATAGAGATTGGAAACTTGTACATAGTCAGTATGTTGCAGTTGCAGTGCCTAACTCGTGTTTTACAATTTGTGGTTATTTTAACCCATTTAGTACCAGATTCCCCTAAAGGGGTACCTTGGAAAACAGTGCAGCCCCAGATCAGACGCCGCAGAACGCGGCGTCTGATCAGGGCCTCCACTGTTTGCTAAAAGTTCAGCCATTTTCCAAATAAATTTTGATGAAACACAACTTGTCACCCCTAACTTTTGAAATGGACTCCTCCTATATATAAGGAGGAAGATTCCATTTGGTACGAAAAGGGTTAATGCCTGAAGAAAGCTATGACAGCGGTTCTAAGGAAATGGATAACAGTTTTGCCCAAAGCTAAAAAAGGCGCATTTGTTTCCATTTTGTTTCCAGTTTCTTACTTTTACACAAGTAAAATGCAGCCCTCGCCCATCGGGGCTTGAAGAAATATATGGGCTGCATGATGCTTCCACGCAGAGCTGAATCCGACCCACACACGAGTACTGGTAAAACCGCTAAGAGGATCTAAGCCTGCCCAGGCAAAGCGGTGTGAGTGTCGGACCGTCCATGCTTATAAACCCTTTTGGTTTCATTGGGCGACAGGTCTTGAGATGTCATTTCATCTCAATGTCGGGTAAAAGTCCCTCAAAAATGGAAGCAACGTCTCCAAAATAACCTTTATAGTGTTGACGGGGACGTTAAACCTCAAATCAAACAAACAAACACAAGTAAAATGTGATATTCGTTACCAAAATACTGTCAACTGTATTGGGGAGCCTCAAGCAGCAATACGTTGTACAGCGTAGTCTGATCAGCACCGACATTTATGTGTACTCCTAGGATAATACAATACCTCTAGTTTCAGCACCAAAACTTTCAAGATTCTTGCAAGTCTGAGTAGCTGATCAGACCAGTTTGTGACTCACCGGGGGGGGGGGGGGGGGGGCAGTTGTTCAAAGCATCGTTAGCTTAACGAGCTCGTTATGGCCAAATAGTTAACTGTTCTTGCAAGAACAATATAAAAATGGTGTTTTTGCTGAAAAAAATGTGAGCAATTTGCATCCGCAAAAGCTGCTCACATTTTTTCAGCAAAAATATCAGTATATTTACTATAATAGAGGATCAAAGTTTTAACGATACGTTAACTAACGACGTCGTTAGTTTTGAACAACTTGCCCCGGGTCGCAAACCCGAAAGAAACGTTAATCTTGAACTCATCTTATGTCCAACATCCATAACAAAATGCATCACAGAACGAAAACACGTGCATTAGCTATAATAGCATTGTGTGACCGTAAATTTCTCATTAAGAAGAATTGGTATCAATCCGTCACATTTACCAAATGTGAAATTTACGTATGGTCAATTTCGTTAACTTTTGGGGTCTAAAGTTTGTGCTCAAATTCCTCGTGTTGATGATTTCTGGCGTGTGAAGAACTGGTAAGCATTCGTCACACCTGTGAAAAATTTGTGCGACTTTTTCTCGGGTGTGAAGAATTGTTACCAATTGTTAACAATTCCTCGCACATAAGAAGAATTGGTACCAATTCCTCACACATGTGAAAAATTCGTTGATAATTTCTGGCGGTAAAACGTCTCCCTGCCCTACATCATAGTGTAGATTATATTTTCTTGTCCTTTGGGATCATTGATTCCATTGTGGAATTTTGAAAATATCTGAGGGTCACTGATGAGGCCTAATTGGCCGAAACTAGCTAGTCTGGCCTAGAAAACATGTACACTCCATATTTTTCACTTCCGTGGTGTATTCCTTGCTTCCAAAGGATAACCCTTTTATAGAACATATTTGAACGAATTGGCAAGTGTTCTTATTTATTTTTATTTTATTTATTTATTTATTTATTTTTTTGTTTTTTTTTTTTTTGGAGAGAGAGAGAGAGAGAGAGAGAGAGAGAGAGAGAGAGAGAGAGAGAATTTGTAGCAATTAATATTACATGTGTGAGGAGTTGGTACCAATTCCTCTTACATGTGAAGAAATTGTACCAATTCCTAGCACATTTAAAATAGTAATTGGTACCAGTTCTTCACACCCCCAAAAACACAGGTCAAAGGTGCGACGAGTACTTACTTATTCTTCACACGTCGTCAGAAATTATCTACGAATTCTTCACATGTGTGAGGAATTGGTACCAAATCCTCACACATGTGAAGAATTTTAATTAGCTGTCTGCATCTACGAACTTTCAGGTCACTGATTGCAATTTCTGAAAGCAGCAGAAAAATAGTGCTGCATGCTAACACTTGCTTTTATGGTTACACAGGCTGACGGGTCTAGTCGGAAACACCGTGGAAAGGTTTTCTCGCGACTCGGCTCATCTTAAGCATTCTAACTTTTGTCCCAGAAGTTCCAACAGTAAAACATTGGAATTTCCACGTTTATAAAATTATGGGGCAATTATGGTATGCATGTGAAGAATTGGAATGCAAAACGCAGCAGCCTTGTGGTATTTTAATATGCATGATTGCTACATGAAATTTAACTACGTGCGTATTTCTCTCACACATGAGAAATATTGGTATGAAATCTGCGACGTATTGGTACCGATTCTTCACGCCCTGTGACGTCATATCGCTGTCGGCCCGACATTTGTCCGCTGCTTGGTGCTGGCCGGATAGGCCTGTAAACCGGTGTTCGTTTCATGGACTTAAGATGATGATATTTGATAAATTAACCCTTTTTGTACCTAATGGAATCTTCCTCTTTATATATAACAGGAGTCTACATCAAAATTTAGGGGTGTCAGGTTGTGTTTTCTTCAAAATTTATTTGGAAAATGGCTGAACGTTTAGCAAACAGTGGAGGTCCTGATCAGACGCCGCGTTCTGCGGCGTCTGATCTGGGCCTAACTGTTTGCCAGGGTACCCGTTTTGGGTTTCTGGTACTAAATGGGTTAAGATGGGTTTAAGAGTTTATCTTGCTGAATGGCCATGTCAATTTTATTCTAATAAACTTAGTTTGCAGTAAATTTATTATGATAAAGTATTTGTTTTGGTTTGATTTAACTCAAAATTCAGTACCTTTTTTCTTCTTTGGCGCTTTCGTTGAAAATGAGAATAAAATCTGAGGTCTGAAATCAAAACTTAAAACATTCACATATTTTTATTGAAAGTATGTCCAATAGAACATAGTGGTTTTGTTGAAATACCAACACTACCAAAGCACTGCAGTCTGGCCAAAATTGTGATTTTGCGGAGACGACCGGTCAAATAACCTAAAATTATATCCCTACCTTTACATAGGCGCGAACACAGGCAAACCTTATGTAAAGCAGTTTATCATTTTTTTCTATTTGTATTACGAAAACACGCCTGAACAAATACATTGTGAATTTTACCGCCAAAAAGCGAACATTTAAAGCTGAAAAATTGTGATAGTTTTCTTATTCCTGCTCAAACTATAGATTGTGAGTACGCGAACCGCCTCATGAAGGCGGTTCTAACGAGTACCCACAATCTCTATTACAAAAATAAGGTTTACCCTAGTAAACCCCAGTTTTACTATATAACAGTGGGGTTCAAGGGGTCAAAATTATATAGGCGTGTTTTCGTGATGTTATTTATTTATTTATCGTTTCGATCATATTTTTCGGTTTTGTCCAACTGAATGAAGGGAGATAATCAGAATATGATAGACGTACATTGCAATAATGATTGATAATTCAATAATTTTCAATTACCTACTGAACATAACAATGTTTCATGTTGGCCAGCCAGCACAGGCTCACGACGTTGACTCAGCGTTGATTCAACGGAAACGTTCAACTCATTTACTTGAAAGCATTTTGCTCGCCAGGATTTTCAAAGCAAAAACAAAAAAAAAAAAAAAAAAGAAAAGAAAAAAAAAGCTTCAATTTCAACCCGGGGCCGAGAAACTGAATATTAATTAATAAGATGCTTTTCAAAGAAGAAGTCAGCTGTCTTTATCATTAGTATTGATCCTTTCTTTCACTCGTTGCTGTTTCCCGGCTATATAGCTATAATGAAGAACTGGGCAAATGTTGCCATAATTGAACGTGGTATTGATTCGATATTTTTTTACACACAAAATACAAATCTCTTTAAAAGGTCAAGTGCTCTACAATTTAAGGTACCCATGATAGTACTTTTTCCCGCTGAATAAATGTTATTTTAGTCCACATGTACAAATTATCTTTACATACTCAATATGATAAAAAAAATCTATAGTTCATATTTTGTCTGTCGTATCTAATACTCTAGTGTAGAGAAAGCTTTTAGCATATTTCTTTTGCTACGATATTTCAGGTATTATCAAAGATATAAATAAGTTGGAACGCATATATTTGCTTCCAAATTTCTGACAGTCTACAACATTTCATGTACCTTGCATTCCAACCTGCCGAAGGTGATGGATTCGCATATGTATGTGCATTAACGCATTTAAGGCGGAAAACACCCCAAACGGAGTACTGACAAACAGAGAATGCCCTGATCAGACGCCGCAGGTCGCGGCGTCTGATCAGGGCCTTAACTATTTGCACATTGTTCAGTCATTTTCTTAATAATTTCTAAAAATAACTCGACTTGACACCCACTAAAATTCGAAATTAGTTCCAGTGATAATGACTCCACAAACTCTGAGCCACTAACTCCGGATTAACAGGTGATACTAAGGAAAATGGATTTGAGTTAACAGGTGATAGTGACCAGGAGGCACATGACGTAATTGTGACGTCACATCTATGTTATGACGTTTATGCAACGTCACATCAACGTCGCGTTGCACCGACGTTGATTTGACGTTGCCCTAGCGACTTGTGCCTGCTGGGTAGTAACTAAGGATCACGGATTTGAGTTAACAGGTGATAATGACTACTAATAACTAAGGATCACGGATTTGAGTTAACAGGAGGTACTTGAAAGTATGAGTGCACAGACGAAGAAAGCAGAAGAGATTCCACTCTGGTTGGTTCGGTTCGATGCTGAAGGTAAAATTTTATTGCTCTACATATTAACCCATTTTGTACCAGAAACCCCCAAACGGGTAGCTGGCAAACTGTGCAGGCCCAGATCAGACGCCGCAGAACACGCGGCGTCTGATCAAGGCCTATATACACTGTTTGCAAAATGTTCAGCCATTTTCCAAATAAATTTTGAAGAAAACACAACCTGTCACCCCTTAATTATGAAATGGACTCCCGAGATAGATTCCATTTGGTACAACAAGAGTTAATAAATACTCGTCGCAGCATCAAGACAGCAGTGCTAGCAGTAGCAACGCCATATTTACGGCGACAAATATCAGGATATATTTGCATTTCCAGTGTAAAGTATAGTGTAAACCTATAGAAAACAATTGCGTTCATACTTCCATGAACGCATCGAATCACATGATTGTCAATGACGTTAAGTGACGTCATTCTAAACCATTGTTCTCTACGGGCGTTGATGACGTCAAAGCTGCTCCGCTCTTTGTAGAAAAAAACAGCGTTTATACTCGTCCTCCATGCTACCGCGTCCTCCATGCTTCCGCGGTAAACACAAAAGTCACGTGATTTTCGCTGCACGCGCCCCCTCCCGGATGTTGACATAATCATTTCGGTAACCCGGAAGCTACTCTTCCCGATAGCAGAGATTTTTTCCAAAATGTCAAGATTACTGGAAAGTAAATTTATTTTATATTTAAATATTTCGAAACATTATATTTTACCTTTTCTCCCCACCCCCTGTCATGTAAAGCCTCCAGAAATCATCAAAAATCGCATAAGTATTTGTTGTATCTGCACTGGAAGACGTCGTCTGGTAGCTACTCTGACAGCAGCAACGTCGAAGTCACATGATTACCTTATATGGAAATGGATTACGGGAAATCAAAGTATGGGGCGCCGTTAAGCTTTTAAAAATAATTAATTACAAATTATGTGTAGAACCACATTATATTTTATTAAGATATGATAGGCATAAGAGATACCTGAGGTATTGCCTCTATGGATATAAATAATCAAAAATCTCCAATGCATTGTTTGCAAATTATGGACCTCCCGATTCAAACCCACTCAGCAAAGAATGGTAGACCAACATCATGCCGACAGTGATAACATTTTACTCCAAGAATGATCCTTTGAAAATATGTTAATTTTGTTTTCAATGTGTTCTCATATAATTTAAATATTAACTTTTGTTTTGAAATTCGGCTAGCAGTGAAGACAGTTGACTGGCCTATCTTTCCATAAATAACAATTTTTATTACCATACTGGCTTCCCATACGATACCGGCTTTTAGTATTACCGCGGTACCATGAAGGACAACTCTCACGATTAAAAAAAAAACATGGCGCTGAACTGACCGGTATTTATTATTGTTATAGCATAACTTATGTTTTTATAATTATATCAAAATGAAGACGACATGTCAAGGAAAAGGTAGTGTACTGAGACTTTAAGGTAAGTTTCTTTATCAGTTCTTGTTTTGTGTTCAATCATTAAGTACCGCGGTAGCATGGAGGACCGGGCTAAATGTTTTTCAGCTTTAAAAGTTTGCCCTACAAGCATTTTTTTCGCCCAGTGATGAGGGGCAAATAATGTAAATATAAAAAATAAACTTAATTTATCTGCTTTTCATGAAAGTATGAACGACGGTGGGTCTCTAGCAAAGTTTACATGAACCCCTTCGGGGTTCATTTACTTTGCACGCCACCCACTGCGTTCATACTTCCATGAACTGCAGAAAAATAAATTTCATTTCTTAAATAATGTTCACGGCAGCCGACAATGTCATTTTAGCCTTATCAGTGTAATCGATATTTCCACGTTATCGCTACAGCGTTGAGACGTTGAATGACATTTTAACTGCTGATACTGCACGATGAATGCAACCGGACATTATACATAGGTGACTGACACACTGTAGCGATTCATTTGCAGTTGGCAACGTGTAAATGCGTTTGTGAACTTATCTGCCGAGCCACGAACTACTGCCCCGTCCCAGCAAACAAAATATATTGGACACATCTGGGTCCCATATGGGATTAAATGTGGGTCCTATATGGGCATTTCATTTAGGGCCCTACCGGATTTGCAACACGGTTTCACCTGGAACCCAGATGGGCCAGCCCATATGGGTAGCATATGGGTTCTATGTGTGTAATCTCATATTTATAATCAAGAGAAAAGGTTTACACAAATAATTACAAGTCCTCATTGTTCCAGCCCACTTGATGGGCTGGTTAGGTCCCAACAGAGAGAGACCCACATGTGCAACATATTGCACATGTACCCACATGTGCAACTTATTGTAGATGTAAACAGTAAGACATTCTTTTCAATAATTAGAATTGGTAACTTCTTGCGTGATTATATATATCGCCCCTTATTACCCATATCGAGCCCATATGGCCCCATATAGTAGAAAGCAGATATCATGGAAATAATTTGGTCCAATATCTATACCACATAGGAGCCATATGAGGCCCTTTTATGTTAAGTATCTTAGATTATTGCAATTTCATCTCGGGCATCGAATGTTGCGTATACGGGACCCATATGAGTCTCAGATGTGCAAAACAACCCTATATATGGGACCCATGTAGAACCCAAATGGGCTAAATGCCCAGAATCTGCCTATATGGGCCCCGTATATACATGCTTGCTGGGGAATGACCTCGTCACAGTTTTAGCTAGAGATAAACCGCGTCGCAAGAAAACCCATGTACTGGGTGGGCGAACAAGTCCTACACAGTCTAAGTTCCTCAACCAGTATATAGGCTTTGTGCATATCGCTGCGCAGGTTGATATTCGCCCTTGTTGTTTGCCTGTGAAATAAGAGTAAAGAGATAATGGGTGTGATAGGCGATTTTCATTTGACCTGGATCAGAGGGATCTCACTCCCAATCCAGACTAAGAAGGATACGAGCGTAACTAAGCGCGCAGGCTTATTTGAATCTTCGCTAAGCGCGCATGCGCGATACTCCTTTTCGCTTGCTGTGGCTCATTGGACATTCAAGGTTCAACAAAATTCCTATATTAAGACCACCTTTGGGACTGTTCAAAAGTGGTCTGGTCGCGCTCCCACTAGAGGACACCGGGTGTAAGAGAGAGAGAGAGAGAGAGAGAGAGAGAGAGAGAGAGAGAGAGAGAGAGAGAGAGAGAGAGAGAGAGAATAACTCGAACATTTAAAATATGTTGTGTTGTTTGAGAAGAATTAGTGTTAATTTTACGTGGTCTTCATAGTGGCGTTTTACTGTATCTCTACCAAGTACTTTTGTTCAGGTAACGTCGACAAAGTCCTAAACGAAAACCTTTTTTTAAATAAGGAAAATTAGTGTTTGCAGGGGTTCACGTCATTTGCTTGTTTTGCGACCCCGCCCCCACCAGAGAGACAGAGAGAGAGAGTGAGAGAGATTCAATAAACATGAACAAATCAGCATAAGAAAAGTCCTATACACGAAATACTTGTCAAAATAAATAATTGTAGAAAAATGATAGCACCGATCCAATTTTAACATAGTGAAATTCATTCAAAACTGGTTCTTCTGTGTGTAATTCAAGACATTAGTACGCTTAAAAATAAAAAGATTTTAAGGCGAAAAGATGAAGTCTAGGGTGAGGCACAGTTCCTTCTCCGTTATCAATAGGAATAAGAAGAAAGAGCGATCGCTCTTTCTTCTTATTCCTATTGATAACGGAGAAGGAACTGTAAGGACTTTAAATCAAACAAAACAAAATCACTTTTTTTAATTGTTTGATTGTGTTGCGGTTTGCCGATTTTTTTTTTTTGTCGTCTCCCAAGGAAAGGGAGATAAGTGATTTTGTTTTGTTTGATTTAAAGTCTAACGTCCCCGCAAACACTGTATATGTCATTTTGGAGACGTTGCTTCCAATGTTGTGGGACTTTTACCCGACACTGAGATGAAATGACAGAAATCAAGAGGGTTTATAAGCATGGACGGTCCGACTCGCACCGCTTTGCCTGGGCAGGCTTAAATCCTCTAAGTGGTTTACCAGTATTCGTGTGCGTTCGGTTTTAGCTCTGCGTGCATGCAGCTCATCTATTTCTTCAAGCCCCGATGGACGGGGGCCGTGGGAGATAAGAGATACAAGAGAGAGTAGATATGAAAGTGCATTCAGATGAAACAAGTAAGACTTTTACAAAAATGCTAGGTCTACGCTTAGCACATATTAAATGTGAATGTCTAGTCAGATATTCCAGAAATGTGTTTAACTGTCTTTGGCAATATTGCACGACCCGCAGAAAAAGCAACCGACTGAAGTCGGTTGATTTTCTGAGAGTGCCCTAAAATCACCGTGTCATTCTGTCATTCGGTCAGTCTGTCAGTCTGTCTGTCCGTCCGTAACCCGTTTGTGAAAATTGGTGATAGTGACTTAACCGCTTGGAATATTAAACATTTTTTAGCATACTGATAGATATCAATGAGATCTAAATAATGAACTTGCGAAATATTACATTCCATTTAGTACAGCTTCGCCGAGGCGAAAAATGTGAAAATTTTCGAACTGCTTCTCCTCGGAAACCGTTGGGCCGATTGAAGTCAAATTTCATATGGGGCCTCTATGGGATGGGGGAAACCACAATTTGCTCATGGGGTCCAGGTCACATGACCAATATGGCCGCCTAGCCATAAATGGTATGTCTGTCTGTCCGTCCGTAACCCGTTTGTGAAAATTGGTGATAGTGACTTAACCGCTTGGAATATTTAAACAATTTATGGCATACTGATAGATATCAATGAGATCTAACCAATGAACTTGCGAAATATTACATTCCATTTAGTATAGCCTCGCCGAGGCGAAAAATGGGAAAATCTTCGAACTGCTTCTCCTCGGAAACCGTTGGGCCGATTAAAGCCAAATTTCATATGGAGCCTCTATGGGATGGGGGGAACCAAAATTTGCTCATGGGGTCCAGGTCACATGACCCAAATGGCCGCCAAGCCATATATGGTAAAAACCCTTAAAAAATAGTCTTCTCCAGAACCACTGGGCAGATTTCCACGAAACTTGATAAATAGCATCTGGGACGTAGGCCCATCATAAATTGCTAAAATGGTGACCCTGGGTTGACCTTGACCTTCTTTGTGCCTAGGTCAAAATTTGACACATATTCTTTTGTATTGGAAAAGTGAAAATGCATTTTATCCTGCAAACGATTCAGAATACAGTACTAACACACCGGTTACCGCAGTACAACGAACGCGACAGAGTACAACGAACTCTACAGCAATCATGACGTCACAGCAGTATTTTCGGTAGGAAAAAGGTTTATTTTAGCCCAGATCCTAATCTTTTTGGGTGGTAATTTTGCATAGCTGCAGAGTAATGGTATTACCATTTATTGATACAGTTGCAGAGAATTATGTTCATTTTAAACGAAAACACAAACATTTGCCTTTCGTCTAGTGTGTTTTCACCAACCCCAGCATACTTCGGTCAATGTTTTTTGACAGTAACTTATCTTTTGTGCACATGGTTTTGTGATTTATATGTTATTGCGGTTTCAGAGCTTCCATTGATGCATTTGCTTGAACCCCAGTTCATGTCAATACCACTGAATCCGTGGATGGTTCAATGGTTGATTTTTTGTTAGGGTACACCTTACCACGGGTTATGATACACCATAACGCGGTTAGTCAGTACAATTTGAGTACAACAAACACGGATTATAACCTTCATAAATTGAAATATTTGTTTGAATTGGGGTTTAACGTCCCCGTAAACACTATTTTGGTCATTTTGGAGACGTTGCTTCCAATTTTGTGGGACTTTTACCCGACATTGAGATGAAATGACAGCTCAAGTCCTACGGCCGCACAATGAAACCAGGAGGCTTATATGCATTGGACGATCTGGCTCACACTGCTTTGCCTGGGCAGGCTTAGTCCTTCTAAGCGGTTTACCAGTACTCGTTTGTGGTCAGATTCAGCTCTGCGTGGAAGCACCATGCAGCCCAATTTATTTCTCCAAGCCCCGATGGGCAGGGGCGAAATAAATTGAAATAAAACTCTTTAATCCGCCAGCGAAGGCATGATACATGATACTTTTTTTAATTCAAAACGATCCATTTTGCTGTTACATACATGTTTTATTCCCATTACGATCTCCGAACTTATACACGTACGAATTTAAAGAGTTGGGTAAAAATCTTGGACAAAGGGGACGGGCGAACACATTTATTCTGGCTGTCCAGAACGTTTTTACCACATCTCCCACTTATGAACAACTGTAACCCAACTCATTTAGTTTCGGCATTGGTGGGGAGGGGAGACTCTTGAATTTATAGATTCTTTTCTTTGCTACTGAAAATAGTAAGTTTTTGTAAATGACATGGACCCGATATGAGTTAATGGCGAGTATATGGAGTGTGTTCCAGTTTTGGCTGGGTGCCGAATGGGGCTGTTCTTAGTCCTCTGTTATACTCACTGTATATTAATCATATTTCCACCGACATTGACTCAGACATAAGACTGTTCGCAGACGACTGGGTGTGCTGCCGAGAAATTAGAGTTACAGAGGACTAACGTAAACTTCGGAACCAAATGGATAGACTAGGATGTTTGGCATGAAAATGTGGCATGACATCCTGCGAACAAGTCCGTGAAATGAACACCCCTTACTTTATATAGAGAAAACTGGGATTTAAGGGGATATACATACTTTTTTTTATTATATCTGCTATAAGACATAGGTTGTGGGTACACGTTAGAACCGCCTCCTTGAGACGGTTCTAACGAGCACCCACAACCTATGTTTGCAGTATAAATAAGAAACATATCACGGATTTTCATCAGAGTGAGTGTTTCAGTTTTACGTCCCACCAACAGCTAAGGTCATATGGAGACGGGACCTCGGTTTAAAGACCCATCCGAAAGTCTGGAGAAGCCCGGGATCGAACCTGCGACCCCTGGTTTACAAGGCGAGTAGCGTAACCACTCGACCACGGAGGCTTCTAATTTTCATCAGAGAAGTAGCCATTTAGGAGATGTGAAAAAATACACTATGTCGCCGGGTGTGTTGCAGGAGTGAGTTTTCAGGCTGTTTAATGCAATACATTAAGCAGATAACTAGGCAGAGAACAAATAAAATTGAGGGTTCGTGCATTAGAACTCTTTGAGTATCATTCTCCCAGAAATTCGAGGGCGGATTTCAATGTGGAGGGGGGGGGGGGGGGATGTCATAGCGTATAGGTAAATAGCACACTTGTACTGCCTTTCGGTACAAGCCGGCTTTTATAGCAACGTGGTAGATTTGCTTATCAATCCGGCGGCCCGGATTCGAACCCCGGCCGGGCCAAAGGTGTGTAGCATTTTTGTCACCTGTTACACAATGTCAGTAAAAATGTCATTAATTGTCCACGAAGAACAAAACTGGACCGAAAACGGCACCTTTTGAGACACCAGACAAAACTTGCGCCCAATCCTAAGTTTCACAGTTAGGTTCGGCAATAGTATACATGGTGTTGGGGTCATCTGGCTGACCAGCATCGCTAAACTCAAACTCAGCCATAATGTATCTTTCTGAAATAAAGAATATAAGACTCTTACTTGGGTATTCTTACGACATGAATGTCGTAACAATGGAGAGAAGCATAGTTGTAAAAAATGGGGAAAAATCGCCTATGGTGAGATTCGAACCTGGGACAATCGGGTAAAATCAACTGATTTAAGCACTAAGTCAAAGAGACAACTGTCTTCCTCAGTTGTCTTCCGCATAATCAACCAAGGCAGGTATAATGTAGGTTAGGTGCTGCGGGTCGTAACACCTCACCCCTTTTCTTCAAATCCGTATGTTGACGCGAGGTCACTTTTGCGAAGAAAGTCAAATCCCGGGCAAGCCACCATCTTCCGACATGATAGCCATAATGAAGGAATGGAGCATAGCTAAGCAAAGGAATCGACTCTGCGCCAAAGAGTCGTACCCATGACGCAGTTGTCATTGGTTATAAACCTGTAGGCCAAGGAAGATAATTCAGGATTAGAAGTTTTGGGTCGTAACAGTATCAGGGGCCTAGCTGGAAGAAAATCATTTGTACGCAAATCAAAGAAAATACTAAAAATAATAACTCCGTTTACCAAATGGGGACCACTCTTACAGGACAGAATTTGCTACCATGGAGGGAGCAAATTCTTTCCTGTAAGTGCGGTCCCCGTGGCAGAGGAGGAAATTATGCTAGCTAATAAATAGTGTTGCGTATATCCTAGACAAATACAGTTTTTCTTCTTCTTCTCGTTCTTCTTCTCGTTCTTCTTCTTCGTCATCATTTTCTTCTTCTTTTTCTTCTTATTTTTCTTCTTCCTCTTCTTCTCTCTGCTTCTTTTTTCTTCCTCTTCTTCTTTTTCAGTTTTTCTTCTTTTTTTTTCTTCTTCTTTTCCATCTTCTTCTCCTTCTTCTTTTTCTCCTTTTGTCTTTTTCTACTTATTTTTCTTCTTCTCCTTCCTCTTCTTTTTCTTCTTCTTTTTCTTCTACGTCTATTTTTTACGTTTGTAATGTGTACGCAAGTGCGTATCTGCGTACAGGTAGCTACGCCCCTGAGTATGATGAACAAACTTTCCTATCTATCCCTGACACTGATTTCTTTGGCTGGCTTGTTTCTTCGCTTGGTTGGGAGTTTAACAGCCCAGCAAACACTATTTAGGTCACATCGAGCCAGTTAGTTTACCTTGAAGGCTTATAAAACCAGCACAGTGCATATTCTTACGCCAGAATTTGACAACCGCCCTTCTTGAGTCAGTGGAAGGGAGAGAATGACCGTATGTGTATTTTGAGTTATACGTCTCGTTATACAGAGAGGGGACCTCAGTTTAACGACTCGTCAGAAAGTTTGGAGAAGCCAAAAATCGAACCCAGGACCCCTGGTTTATGAGGTAGTAAAACAGAATGATTACCAAAGAGAACATTTCATGGAACACCCATTTCAGATTCTTTTTCTTGCTTAACTTAAATCTTAAAACGTAGATTTTGAATATGCGATCACTTCGACTGCTAACGTCTATTGTGACGTTTAGTGACGTCGCATTACGGCCAGCGTACTCGACTTTCTATACAAATAGCGCACGTCAGACACCCTTTGAGTTAAACACCTCAGAATTCTCGACTTCAATACCAGCCCTCCGTAGAAACCCCGGGTAGATAAAAGTTTCTATCCCAGGGTAATATCTAGGGTTTCCTCGTCTGGTGTGCAAGAACTTGTAAAACGGGGCTAGTCTTTCGTTGCTCGCAGAATTTGATCGCATTCAGCGATCAGACTATGTGCATGCGCAACTTCTGTACTAACAAATTATTTTGCAGATTCTTGTGGTTGCACTGTGAGTGTTGTCTCATTGAAATTGAAGTATAGCTTATTGTTGGCTATTTGAACGGTCCCTCTGTAGTTTTATATTGTTTACATGTTTATGTACAGGCTATTCTGGGGCCCCATCCACCGCTGCTTGTGGAAATAAATGGGCTGCATGATACTTCCACACAGAGCTGAAACCCGTCGCACAGGACTACTGGTTAACCACTTAGAACGTTTTAGTCTTCACAGGAAAAGTGGTGCGAGTCCGACCGTTCCTTCATATACATGTAAACCCTATTATTCTCCTTGGGCGGTAGGTTTGAGATGTCGTTAAATCTCAGTGACGGATAAAAAGACTTGCAAAATTGGAATCAAAATTCAAAATGACCTTAATAGTGTTGACGGGGTCGTTAAAGCTCAATTCAAACAAACAAATAGATTATTATGTATGTGACATTTTCTGATGGATTATAGCGACTGTTTATTGTGCATCTGTTGTAAAAAGTTGTCTCCATGTCATAAACACACCTTACGACCCCAAACACTTTTTGTTTTAGGAATGGCCAAGCGCATACTGTTCATATTGTAATTTTTCAACTAGAGACAACTAAAGGGCAAATATGTCTCGTTCCTCTTGGCTGTTTCTTGAAAAATGGCGCTTATAATTGGTAAAAACGTCCAGATTCGGTTTTCCATATCCGTGTTTGTTGTTCCATTTGTTCCGTGTTTAGTGTACTCAGACTCAACACATGATCCGTGGTAGGGTGTACCCGTGTTTCAAGGTAGTGAGCCAAGAAAAATCGGTATGATTCTTATTCTAAAAGTTTTTATGAATTATTAAAAATAGTATACTTACTTCGATGCCTAGAGACATGAAAAACCCAAGAATGCTCGTGTATATGTCATTTATTTTTGATTGATAGACCCTTAAATCTTGAAGTTTTGTTTTTCTACCTATTTTGGCCTAATTTATGGCTTTGATTTCCCTTCTCTGACCGTGTCATAACTTAAAATTTGGTCAAAACAACAAAAACACAATCTGTTGTCATCGCAAAAACAACAGAAAAACGTAAATCGTGATATGTTCGACAAAAAAAAGGAAACATACTCACACTTCTCCTGTCAAAAAACAAACAAAACAGTAGCGTTTGTTGTATTCAGTCGCGTCACGTTGTACCGCGGTAACCGGTGTGACTAAAGTATAAAATATATTTTTGCTCCTTACGATAGGGCGCATTTATCGGGGGAACCGTTTTAGGTCCAGGTCACATGACCAAAATGGCAGCCATACCCATGTATGATAACACTCATAAAGCTACAAGCATCCGGCGGGTCGTGCACTTCAGCTGAAGCACTGTTTCTAACTGCTAGTCTGCACCCAGAATCCTGCCGACTGAAGTATAATGTCTGAAATGTCAAAGTTGCAAATGCTGTAATTTTGTCAATGAAGTTCTTTTTCATCTTTAAAAAGGCCTACCCGTACCCCGAGCGTGCACAATATGCTTGTATCATCTTATCAAATGGAATGCATGAAAACTGTTGGAGTTAAATAGGCAATTTTCCTACACTTTATAGAAGACTAATTGTAGATTAACCTAAATATTTGGCTAACAGCGAGGCAAGTGTTTTAGCTAACCAGAGCCGAAGGCTCCTGTGGAGCTTATAGGATAAGCAGTGGTACGTCGTGGTCAAGAGTTTGTAGATGTATATTTTGCATTAGCATGTACAAAAATAACAGCAAATATGGGCTTGTACAATTGTGATAGCGATTCTATGTCAGACCTCTGCACATGGCCTTCTTTTTTGCTATAGGCCGCTTTTTCTTCGCGTGAAAGCTTGTACTTGTTGTTGCCAGTATGGCTGTATATACTTCCGTGTTAGACCAGCTTCGATAGTTCAGTTGGTAGAGTGTCCGCTCCGGGGAACGGGGGGTCACGGGTTCGATCCCGGGCCGGACGTCGTTAAGAATGGTACTAGCTGCTCCTCCCTTGGCACTCAGATTTACGGGGTAGAGCTAGGACTGGTCGACCCAGTGTCAGGAAAATGTGACTGGGTGTTGTATCATGTAATGTGTCTGGGGCATGATACTTCAGTGAGGCTTTCCTCGACCGAGTTCAAAGCTAAGGATGTCGCTAGTTATAGTAGTATTGTTTTTTTTTTTTTTTTTTTTTTTTTGTTGTTGTTTTGTTTTGTTTTGTTTAGTTTTGTTTTATCATATAATATGGCAAAAATTCCAATTTATAATTTTGCTAATAAAATCTGAGAAACTTTTACAAATGCAAAAGCTACTCACATTTTTGCAGCCAAAATACCACTGCATTAGAGTTGTACTCAGAACAAGAGAACAGTTGAGAGTTTGGTATTAAACTAACGAGCTCGTTAAGCTTTTAAAAAAGGGCCCTATTATTCATAACGAAACTTATTAGAAATCGTATACATCATGTTAACAAAGCCGTGTTATGAACACCCCTCTAAATCCCACTTTATATATAAAGATAGTAGAGCTTTTAGGATTATACATTATTTTTTCTTTTTTTTTTGCTCCAAATCATAGGTTGTGGGTACTCGTTAGAACCGCCTCAATGAGGCGGTTCTAACGAGTACCCACGACCTATATTTAGGGCATTAAATTAGCAAAATATCACACATTTTCATCAGAAAATTAACCGTTAAGAATGCACCATGTCACACGGTAGTCTCTCTTCGTGTAAAATAGTCGAAATTCAATGGCTCGAACACCTTTGTGACCAAGAAAAGGTGTACTAGATAGAGGCAGTCCGAGGCGTTGATTGTTAATTATAGTGCCCGAATCAGGAAGCATAATGGCGATATTCATGGTGTTTGGTTTGTTTGAGTTGAGGTTTAACGCCACCGTCAACACTATTTAGGTCATTTTGGTGATCTTGCTTCATATTTTGTGAGACTTTTACTTGACATTGAGATAAAATGACATCTCAAGCCCTGCTGTCCAATGAATCCAGTATGGTTATCTGACATTGAGATGAAATGACATCTCAAGCCCTGCTGTCCAATGAAACCAATAGAGTTTACATGTATAGGACGGTCCTACTCTCACCATTTTACCTGGGCAGGCTTCCGATAGCTCAGTTGGTAGAGTGTCCGCTCCGGGGAACGGGAGGTCTCGGGTTCGATCCCGGGCCGCGACATACCAAAGTCGTTAAAAATGGTACTAGCTGCTCTTCGTTTGGCACTCAGATTTACGGGGTAGAGCTAGGACTGGTCGATCCAGTGTCAGGATAATGTGACTGGGTGTGGTATCATGTAATGTGTCTGGGACATGATACTTCAGTGAGGCAGCACTATAAACGTGAGCATTGAGCTCCCTGTCGCAACCAGACACCGTCGTGATATGACTGAAAAATTGTTGAAAGCGACGTTAAACCCGAATTCACACACACACACACACACACACACACACACACACACACACACACACACACACACACACCTGGGCAGGCTTAGACATTTTGAGCGGTTTATCAGTGCTCTTGTGCGGTCGGTATTAGCTCTGCGTGGAAGCATCATGCAGTCCAATCTATTTCTCCAAACCCCGATGGGCGGGCGGGGGGGGGGGGGGGTGGGGGGGGCATATAATCATGGGTTACAAAAATGTATGTTGTGTGTACTCATTAGAATCGCCTCGTTTAGGTTTGTTTGTTTGTTTGTTTGTTGGGTGGTTTGTTTGTTTGTTTGTTTGATTTAAGGTTTAAAGAACCCGTCAACACTGTATAGGTCATTTTGGAGACGTTGCTTCCAATTTTGTGGGTCTTTTACCCGACAATGAGATGAAATGATATCTCATACCCTGTCGCCCAATGAAACCAAAAGGGTTTATAAGCATCGACGGATCGACTCGCACCGCTTTACCTGGACAGGCTTAGATTCTCTAAGCCGTTTACCAGTACTCGTGTGCGGTCGGTTTCAGCTCTGCTTGGAAGCATCATGCAGCCCATCTATTTCTCCAAGCCCCGATGGGCGGTGGCGAGCCTCCTTGAGGCGATTCCAATGAGTACGGAAGCATCATGCAGTCCAATCTATTTCTCCAAGCCTCGATGGACGGGGACCATATAATCATGGAGTACCGTGTTGAACAAAAGTATGTTGTGTGTACTCATAAGAATCGCCTCGATGAGGCGATTCTAATGAGTACACACAAAATACCTGCAGAAAAAATCTCCAATAATTATCCTAAATGTATTGCTATCTGGGCTGTTGAAACAAAAGAGTGATTTCGAATTAACCATGGTAATCGAGTCATCGGTGTACAAGTCATTGAAGATACGCTGTATGCGAGAAGTATTATCCAAGAGACAATCTGTCCATCCTTGTTGTTTTTAGCTCACCTGTCACGTGGTGACCAGGTGAGCTTTTGGGATCACTTTTTTGTCCGTCGTGCGTGCGTGCGTGTGTCCGTGCGTAAACAATTTCTTTACACCTGAATTACATCTGAGCCACTGAAAGGATTTTGACCAAACTTCACAAGAATGATCCTTAGGTGGTCTCCTCTCAAAACTGTCCAAATGGTTCCCGCCCGTTGCACATCTAGGCCACACGAGCCAAAAATAGATTTTTTTTTTCACTGAAACTTCAAAAATCTTCTTCTCTAAAATCAGAAGGTCAAGGACTTTGATATTTGGTATGAAGCTTCATCTAGTGGACCTCTACCTAGATTGTTCAAATTATAGCCCTGGGGCCGAAAATGCCCCCATGCCGGGGCCCACCAGTTTTACATAGACTTATATAGGGAAAACCGTTAAAACTCTTCTTGTCTGAAACCAGAAGGCCCAGGTGTACGGTATGTGGTATGAAGTTGTATGTAGTGGACCAAGATTGTTCACATTATAGCCCTGGGGCCAAAAATTCCCCCGCGCCGGGGCCAACCGGTTTTACATAGACGTATATAGGGAAAACCTTTAAACATTTTCTCGTCTGAAACCATGGCA
This sequence comes from Lucinisca nassula, assembly GCA_963580285.1. NCBI lineage: Eukaryota > Metazoa > Mollusca > Bivalvia > Lucinida > Lucinidae > Lucinisca > Lucinisca nassula. The sequence goes on along the minus strand of OY757021.1, from coordinate 69,020,725 downwards.
GAGGGCTCGGGTCTTTTATACTTGGTATGAAGCTTCATCTAGTAGACCTCTACCAAGATTGTGCAAATTATAGCCTTGGGTAAAAAAAAAACAAAGACTTATATAGGGAAAATCTTTAAAAATCTTCTTGTCTTAAACCAGAAGGTCCAGGTCTTTGATACTTGGTATGAGGTGAACCTCTACTATTATTGTTCATATTATAGCCCTGGGGCCAAAGGTAATCCCGCCCCAGTGCCCACGGTTTACATAGACTTCTATAATTATGGAAAACCTTTAAAAATCTTCTTCTCTGAAACCACAGTGCCCAGGCCTTTTCAAGCAAATAAGACTTTTAGGGTGTTGGGCTCAAAGTCAAGGTTCCTGGGGCAATTTTTAGAAAAGCTTTGTCTTCACTGTAGCTCCTACATTTATTGATGCATTTTAATGTAACTTCACACAAACGTTGGATATGATAATATCTCAAGCAAGTTAGTCTTTCAGGGTCCCAGGTTCAGTGGCCATTTTAAGAAAAACTTTGTCATCACTCTAGCGCCTACATGTATCAAAGGATTTTATGTAACTTTACACAAATGTTGGATATGATAAGTCAATGTCACTGTGGCTGTTTTTAGATAAACTTTTTCATGGCTCTAGCTAGCACCTAGATTTATCAATGGGTTTTGATGTAACTTCACACAAATGTTACGTAATATGGTATGATAATCTTCTCAAGCAAGATCAGCATTCAGGGTTCTGGGCAGAAGTTCAAGGTCTCTGTAGCTATTTTTAGAAAAACCTTGTTATGGCTGATGGATCGATTTTGCTGAAATGAACATGATAGCCACCACAGCTAAAAATATCCAAAGCCTTAAACGACCTAGTCATAAACAACTAGATTGATTTTGAGAGAATTTCCCAGAAATGTTCCTTGGGTCACTGTCAATCAAAATTGGTCAAACACTCCATTCCACCTTACTATATTACCTACCATTTCATTTGTACAGTATGGATCAGGCGAGCGATCCAGGGCCATCGTGGCCCTCTTGTCTGTTTTTAGCTCACCTGTCACGTAGTGACAAGGTGAGCTTTTGGGATCACTTTTTGTCCGTCGTCCGTCGTGCGTCCGTGCGTCCGTGCGTGCGTGCGTGCGTGCGTCCGTGCGTGCGTCCGTAAACTTTTCTTCAAACGACATCTCCTCCTAAACCACTGATCGTATTTTGACCAAACTTCACAGGAATGATCCTTAGGTGGTCCCCTTTCAAAGTTGTTCAAATGGTTCCGGTCCGTTACACATATAGGTCACAGTAGCCAAAAATAGATTTTTTTCACCGCAAACTTAAAAAATCTTCTTCTCTGAAACCGCAAGGCCCAGGTCTTTGATATTTGGTATGAAGCTTCATCTAGTGGACCTCTACTAAGATTGTTCAAATTATAGTGCTGGGGCCAAAAATGCCCCCGCACGGGGGCCCTTTGGTTTTACATGGGCTTATATAGGGTAAATCTTTAAAAATCTTCTTCTCTGAAACCACAAGGCCCAGGTCTTTGATATTTGGTATGAAGCTTCATCTAGTGGACCCCTACCAAGATTGTTCAAATTATAGTGCTGGAGCTAAAAATGCCCCCGCATGGGGGCCCTTTGGTTTTACATGGGCTTATATAGGGAAATTCTTGAAAAATCTTCTTCTCTGAAACCGCAAGGCCCAGGTCTTTGATATTTGGTATGAAGCTTCATCTAGTGGACCCCTACCAAGATTGTTCAAATTATAGTGCTGGGGCCAAAAATGCCCCCGCACGGGGGCCCTTTGATTTTACATGGGCTTATATAGGGAAAATCTTTTAAAAATCTTCTTCTCTGAAACCGCAAGGCCCAGGTCTTTGATATTTGGTATGAAGCTTTATCTAGTGGACCCCTACCAAGATTGTTCAAATTATAGTGCTGGATCTAAAAATGCCCCCGCACGGGGGCCCTTTGGTTTTACATGGGCTTATATAGGGAAAATCTTGAAAAATCTTCTTCTCTGAAACCGCAAGGCCCAGGTCTTTGATATTTGGTATGAAGCTTCATCTAGTGGACCCCTACCAAGATTGTTCAAATTATAGTGCTGGGGCCAAAAATGCCTCCGCACCAGGGCCCTTTTGTTTTACATAGGCTTATATAGGGAAAATCTTTAAAAATCTTCTTCTCTGAAACCGCAAGGCCCAGGTCTTTGATATTTGGTATGAAGCTTCATCTAGTGGACCCCTACCAAGATTGTTCAAATTATAGTGCTGGAGCTAAAAATGCCCCCCCACACGGGGGCCCTTTGGTTTTAAATGGGCTTATATAGGGAAAATCTTCAAAAATCTTCTTCTCTGAAACCGCAAGGCCCAGGTCTTTGATATTTGGTATGAAGCTTCATCTAGTGGACCCCTGCCAAGATTATTCAAATTATAGTGCTGGGGCCAAAAATGGCCCCGCATCAGGGCCCTTTTGTTTTACATAGGCTTATATAGGGAAAATCTTTAAAAATCTTCTTCTCTGAAACCGCAAGGCCCAGGTCTTTGATATTTGGTATGAAGCTTCATCTTGTGGACCTCTACCAAGATTGTTCAAATTATAGCCCTGGGGCCAAAAATGCCCCCGCTCCGGGGCCCTTTGGTTTTACATAGATGTATATAGGGAAAATCTTGAAAAATCTTCTTCTTTGAAACCACAAGGCTTAGGTCTTCGATATTTGTTATGAAGCTTCAGCTAATGGACCTCTATAAAGATTGTTCAAATTATAGCCCTGAGACCAATAATGCCTCCGCCATGTGGCCCTTTGGTTTTACATAGACTTATATAGGGAAAATCTTTAAAAATCATCTTCTCTGAAACACAAGGCTTAGTTCTTTGATATTTGTTATGAAGCTTCAGCTGGTGGACCTCTACCAAGATTGTTCAAATTATAGCCCTGGGGCCAAAAATGCCCCTGCTCCGGGGCTCTTTGGTTTAACATAGACTTATATAGGGAAAATCTTGTTTTACATAGACTTCTATATGCAGGGTAAACCTTTAAAATCTTCTTCTCTGAAACCAGAAAGCCCAGGTCTTTCATATTCGATATGAAGCTTCATCTTGTGGACCTCTACCAAGATTGTTCAAATTATAGCCCTGGGGCCAAAATTGACCCTGCCCGGGGCCCACTTGTTATACATTGGATCAGGTGAGCGAACCAGGGCCCTCTGGGCCCTCTTGTTCCTATTGGTTTTTCCTCTTTCCAACCATAAAGGACTATAAAACATTAGAAAACCACGCCCTTGTTTGTATTGTTTTTTTTTTATTATTTATTTATTATTATTATTATTATTATTATTATTATTATTATTATTACTATTATTGTTGTTGTTGTTGTTTTGGTTTCGAGCACTTTCAAGATTATTTCAGTCATATCGAGCCGATCGTTAATCAGAGGTGGGCGAAAACCGGAGTACGCGGCGAAAAAGCACATGACCTTCCGTTGCAGAACTTGGCGTCTCACATGTGGCACCCACAGCGGTGAGAGACCTAATGTTTAAGAGTCAGCGCTCTTATCCACCAGGCCATGGAGGCCCATAATCCAAGTATAGATTGTGGGTCCTCGTTAGAACTCCGTCACTAAGGCGGGTCTAACGAGTGTATGGGCAGGTTCTATCTATACTTGGGCTCCAGCCCAGCGGGGCTAGGGAAAATACATTTGGCTGCATGGTGCTTCCACACGGAGCTGAAACTGACCGCACGTGAGTACTTTATTTGTTTGTTTGAATTGAGGTTTAACGTCCACGTCAACTTTATTTAGGTCATTTTTGAGACGCTGCTTCCAATTTTGTGACACTTTTACCCGACATTGAGATGAAATGACATCTCAAGCCCTGTCGCACAGTGAAACCAAATGACGTATATGCGCTGGACTATCTAACTCATACCGCTTTGCCTGGGCAGTCTTAGGCCTTCTTAGCGGTTTGCCAGAACTCGTGCATGGCCAGTTTCAGCTCTGCGTGGAAGCAACATGCAGTCCAATCTATTTCTCCAAGCCCCGATGATCGGGGGGGGGGGGGGGGGGGATACATGAGTACTGGAAAACCGCTTAGCAGGTCCAAGTCTGTCCAGGCAAAATGGTGCGAGTTGGATCGCCCTGCATATAGACCCTATTGGTTTCATTGGGCGGCAGGGCTTGACATGTAATTTCATCTCAGTGTCGGGTAAAAGTCCCACATTGGAAGCAACGTCTCTAAAATGGCATAAATAGTTTTGACGGGGTCGTAAAATCTCAATTCAAACAAACAAGCAAAGCAATCAATAATTCTAGCAGAACTACGAAAATGGTATCTACCATGCCGCCAGACGTCATTTTGAAAAACTGATTGTCATATAAGGTTATGCAATATGTCTGTCCATAGATTTGTTGGGCATGCAGAACTAAAATCTTTTGTCAAGTTTGCAATTTTAAGGTGCTTGGCCTATACGAAAGCGAATAAAAAGTCCCGAAATGCTAGTCTGCCAGCTAGTCAAAATAGTTGATTAAATTGTATTGCTGTTCATTTTTATGCCCCCAACTTCGAAGAAGTTAAGTTGGGGTGGGGGTGGGGGGGGGGGGTATATTGGTTTATTGGTTCCGTCTGTTATACTTGCATACGGTCAGGGATGGTAAGAGGTAAAATCCTGAAATTTTGTTTGTAGCAACAGCATGAAAAAATAAGCGGACCCGTATTTTTTTTTCGTCGGGGCTCTCCTTGCTGAGTTAATTCCCTTTATTCCAATTTTTCGGCTTGGGGATTTGACTACCCTTGTTTTCGTCAAACTGATTAACGATTGGCTTGAAATAAGTGAAATAATCTTGAAAGGGCTGTAAAACAAAAAAAAAGCCCTAGTATTAATGATTAATTTTGCAAGGTATCCCATATGCATGATACACATCCATCATATTTACTGTTTTGACTCTAATACAAAACTAAAAAAAAATAGACGGCGCAATCGATGGTATACCATCGCAAATACCCGCTTTTTCTATTCTGACCTTTGACCTTGGTGCCCTGTTGGGGTCAAGGTCACACAAAAAGTAGTCCAATATGTTCTACATTCCAAGGGCTATCCACTAATCAAGTTTCGGAAGTGCAATTCCAACAGTTTAGAAGTTATGATAAAGTCTTACTTTTTGACCTTTGACCCTGGGGTAATGTTGGGGTCAAGGTCACACGAAAAGTATTCCAATATGTTCTACATTCCAAGGGCTATCCACTAATCAAGTTTCGGAAGTGCAATCCCAACAGTTTAGAAGATATGATAAAGTCCTACTTTTTGACCTTTGACCCTGTGGCCATGTTGGGGTCAAGGTCACACGAAAAGTACTCCAGTATGTTTACATTCCAAGGGCTAGCCACTAATCAAGTTTCGGAAGTGCAATCCCAACAGTTTAGAAGATATGATAAAGTTCTACTTTTTGACCTTCGACCCTGGGGCCATGTTGGGGTCAAGGTCACAAAATAGTAGCCCACTGTCATCTACATACCATGTACTATCCACATGCAAAGTTTCAAAAGTGTAACTTCAGTATATAATAAAGTCCTACTTTGTGACCTTTGACCCTGGGGCCATGTTGGGGTCAAGGTCACAAAAAAGTAGCCCACTGCCATCTACATACATGTACCATGTACTATCCACATGCAAAGTTTCAAGAGTACTTCAGTGGTTGCAGAGGAGATCCACTTACAAGAAACGTGATGGACAGACAGACAGACGGACGGACAGACAGACGGACTGACGCCCACTCAACTCTGGTAAGAAAACAATATACCCGATTTTTCTACGAAAAAGCGGGTATAAAAAGCTCTATTATTAATGATTCATTTGGCAAGGTATCCCATATGCATGATTCATGTACATCATATTTACTGTTTTGACTCTCATACAACATGTACCGGCCCCGATAGCTCAGTTGGTAGAGTGTCCGCTCCGGGGAACGGGAGGTCTCGGGTTCGATCCCGGGCCGCGACATACCAAAGTCGTTAAAAATGGTACTAGCTGCTCCTCGCTTGGCACTCAGATTTACGGGGTAGGGCTAGGACTGGTCGATCCAGTGTCAGGATAATGTGACTGGGTGTGGTATCATGTAATGTGTCTGGGACATGATACTTCAGTGAGGCAGCACTATAAACGTGAGCATTGAGCTCCCTGTCGCAACCAGACACCGTCGTGATATGACTGAAAAATTGTTGAAAGCGACGTTAAACCCGAATTCACACACACACACTCATACAACATGTACAATAGAAGTTTCAACTAAACTAAGGGCATTTTTCCGGCAGTAAATGGATAAAAACTTAGGAATTTTGTGTAGCATTTTCTGCATTCAAGGGCACCTATCTCATAGTCTCATATAACAGAGTTTTGACAGAAGAGTTTCCATTATTTCTCAGTCTCCAATCACTGACAACCTTGTCTGCCAAAAGGGGGACATTTTATATTTCTGATGTTGTGGGTTTTCACAAAGATGCATACCTGTGATACCTTCCTCATCAGGAGGGAGACTCCCTCATTTTGATGCTAATTTTTGCCCAAATTATGCTAAGTATTTTGATGCTAATTTTTGCCCAAATTATGCTAAGTTTTAGTAGAATTTTGGCATCACCCTCATTCCAACTAAGAATTTCCCTATATTTTCATCACATCTCCCTCATCACAATGGCAAATCTTTTGTTTTGTTTGAGTTGAGGTTTTACGTCTCCGTCAACACTATTAGGGTCATTTTGGAGACGTTGCTTCCGATTTTGTGGGACTTTTGCCCGACATTGGGATGAAATGGCGTCTCAGGCCCTGCTACCCATAGAAACTGCCAGGGCTTAAGGAGCGGTCCAGCTCGCATCACTTTTACTGGGCAGGCTTAGATCTAATCTGTTTACCAGTACTCAAGTTTGGTCGGTTTCGGCTCTGCGCGGGGGCACCGTGCGGCCCAAACTGTTTCTCCAGGCCCTGATGGGCGGGGGCCCGAATGGCAAATGTCCCTCATACAGTCCAAAAAATTATCGCAGGTGGGAAGTACAATTATTTAAGAAAATTCACATATTGCAAATAAAGTGACATTTTTTAGCAAAAGATCCTAATATATCTTATAAATATGTTTCTGCAGCTAAACAATTTTATGCCTCAGCCTTAAGTTAATTGATTATTATAAGATCATAAATTTCCAGGTAGTTCTTCCACGTATTGGCTGATATGGGATTACCCCACCCACCCATATCTCACCATAAATTTTTAACTAAATTAAAAATATCTGATGATAATTTCTGGACTTCCCTTTTTATTCACATCTTTGTGGGTAAATTATGATCACATAAAGCAGATACTGCTACAGATTTATATTTGTTCTAAGAACATAGTTTGCATTTACCTACAATATATAGCAGTACTGAATAATAATCCATAAAGACTCCAAGAAACACCCTCAAAAGATTTTTAGGAAAGATAAAGTCATTCAAGATATCATATCAGTTAAGAACAAAAGAAAAACCTATTAAATTCAGATTTTATACAGCTGGTTGTCAGCAGCCTCACAGGCTAGTGACAACCGGTTGTCAGCAGCCTCACAGGCTAGTGACAACCGGTTGTCTGTAGCCTCACGGGCTGGTGACAACCGGTTGTCAGTAGCCGTCGCCTAAAATGTATGTAGTATATATATGGCCATTCTATGTATACGTTTTATACAGAATCTGTATATCGGAGGAGAAAAGATCAGTTTTTTTTTGTTTGTTTTTTTTTATATCAACTTTTCGCGGTATTATGATATTGCACATGTCTTTACTTGTGTATTTACTGTATTAAACTTGTATTTTATTTGTACACCTGTATATAACTCTTGAGGGCCTCATGGAAGATTAGCTGATGCATGTAAATGTCTATGCTAAATGTTGTTACCCTCGTTAAATAAAGACTTTACTTACTTACTTACTTACTTACAACAGACGGTGGGTATATACTTTGTGTGCGCAACTCCCCATACAATTTAAACCGACCACTTTTAAACTTTTCAGCCTTTTTTGTTATGGTCTGTAGATGTGCAATTTAATTTGTATCACTTCTTTCGACTTTGCACCCCCACCTCCCCATCGGGGCTTGAAGAAATATATGGGCTGCATGATGCGTCCACGCAGAGCTTTAACCGACCGCACACGAGTACTGGTAAATCGCTTAGAGGATCTAAGTCTGCCCAGGTAAAGCGCTGCGTGTCGGACCGTCCATGCTTATAAACCATTTTGGTTTCATTGGGCGACAGGGCTTGAGATGTCATTTCATCTCAATGTCGGGTAAAAGTCCCACAAAATTTGAAGCAACGTCTCCAAAATGACCTATACAGTGTTGACGTAGACGTTAAATCTCAAATCAACAACAACAACTTCTTTCGACTTTTGAACTTAGCCAATTTTGGGGTTTGAATTCTATAAAAGTGCATTATAGTTGGTAGAATCCTGAGTAAAGCTAGAATCCTGAAAATTCACATATATAACATCTGCATGAAAAATAAAAATACCCTTATTCATTCCTTTTTCCGCCGGGTTCTCAAGGAGTTATTCCCTTTTTTTTTTTTTTTGTTTTTTGTTTTTTGTTGTTTTTTTTTTTTTGTGGGGGGGGGGGGGGGGGGGGGGTTGGGCATTTGACGTTATCAGGTACTTTGTGTGCGCAACTCCTTAAACAGCATGCATTTGTTTCATGGTCTGTGGATGTGCATATGATTTTGGCATCATCGTCAATTCAATTTTTGCCGCTTTTGTCGACTTTGGGACTTAACCATTTTTAGGGTTTAAATAATTTTAAAGTACATTGTAATAATAATAATAATAATCGACCTTATTTACAGAGAGTCGGACCTTTTTCTATGGGCGGTAGAGCTTGAGATGTCATTTCATCTCAATATTGGGTAAAAGTCCAAAAAGTTAGGAAGCAATGTTTACAAAATGACGTAAATAGTGTTGAAGGGGACGTTCAAGCTCAACTCAAACAAATACTCAGAATCTACGTTTTTGACCGTACGCCAGCATACCCACAATATGTTCTGAGCGAAAAAAAAAGATATATATATATATATAAGTGATATACTCGTATATTAAGATTCAGTGATTAAGGCATATTTTTAATTTGAAATTATCTCTCAGGGCTGGAAGTGAAATCAAAATACGATAATGTCTGTAAAGTTTTTTTTACTAGTTCAATCTGCAATGTATGTAATTTTAAGTGCGGTTTAACGATAATCTGTCTGTTCATTTCGTAGATAAAGATTAATTGTACTGAACCGCGGCATGTGAAAAATAATATTAACCCTTGTCCTGCTGAATATTTATATACGCCACACCCACTATTGATTATCAACCAATCAGATTACTTGATGCAAATTATTGCAACAAATTCACAATCTGAATGGCAAACAATGTAGATCCTGATCAGATGGCTTCGTCAGAAGCCATCTGATCTGGATCTACATTGTTTCAAAGATAAGGCATATCCGGGATTAGCAGGACAAGGGTTAATACAGTTAAAAAGGCTATACATTCGAACCTAGGTGGTTCAAACACCTTTGGGGCCATTAAATTTGATCTAGATAGTGGTAGTTCGAGCCACTGAGGGTCAGTCATAGCCCCTTTTCAGGAGACACAATAATATATTATGCTGAATATATTAATTAAGCCACACTCAATACTAGCTATCAGCCAATCAGATTACTTAATATATTATACTTATTCAATTCACAAAATGCATGACAAACAGTGTAGATCCTGATCAGATGACTTCTTCGGAAGCCATCTTATCAGGATCTACACTCTTTTCAAAGGAAGGGGTTGTCGCAACTGCCGAGGCAAATAAGCCGTTGAATTTCCATTGTATAACGAATATAATTTGGACCAAAGGTGGCGGTGGGTCGGGGTGTATGCAGTGAAAGTGGCTCTATGGTGCATTGATTGCAAAATTGACTGAGTCTGCTCTGTTTGCGTGTCTAGTGAGTCCGATTTCACCCTGCCCCGACCCAGTAGTTAAAAAAGAAAATCGTAAGTAAACGTTTTAACAGTCTTAAGTCTGTATTAAACAATTTGTAATCTCGATGAGTAATTTATTTTCTTAAATCAATCGGTGGAATTTTCTTCCTGATGATCAAAGAAGGTGTATAGTGCTTCCCCAGCAGGCACTCAACGTTGAACTAACGTAGAAACAACGTTGAAAACGTTGTTTAAACGTTAGTTCAACGTTGAGTCAACGTTTTGTGCCTGCAGGGTCAGCACTGTAGGAGACATGCCTGTGCAATGTCATAGCTTTCTTATGTGTTGAAAGGAGTTGTTTCAGTCATTGATAGGATATCGTTCTAATTAATGTTCTAAACATAGATTATGGGTGCTTATTGATGCTAACATTGGAATGTAATCGATCCATCAGTGCTCTCAGTGTTTTGGTTTAAATACGGAGCTGGTGTCAAAACGATCATTTGGCTGCGAAAATTGTTCATTGTGACGGCTAAGTTAGTCCATACAGGCATAGCTTCAAGAGTATATAGTTAATTAGTTTATCAAAGGGGGTGCCCATAAGGCCCTTTTCCTGCCCTGGAACAAAAGTCTTCATTTTCTCCTAATATACTGCCTATAGTGTCCCATTTACTAAAATAGTATTGGTTTTGTAACGTAAGCCCTAGTTATTGAGAAACGTGATAATTAAAGTGGGTGGGGTAATTCAGCATTAATCTGAGGTCGCACTGTTTCTTTTGTAACATATATCACACCCACTCATTATTTCTTATGTTTGTTAGACAATGTATTGGGTAAATTCCTACTTAAATTTTATTCCTCTAAAGTAAAATAGTGCATCTGCAGCAACTATTTTATGAACATCATCAATTTTTTGTTAATTTTGCATCTTCAAATTCAATAAATCCTGGCCTATCTCCGAAACTAAATGGCAAATTATTTTCAAACTTACTTGAATTTAACATTGGAAGAGTACAAAGTGTTGATTAGGTTTTGGTGACCTTGACCTAATATTCAAGGTCACTTGGGCTGGTTAAATGTCAAAATTAGGGGTGACCATTTTGGCCATTTTTCTGTTCCTGAACAAAAAGCTTAAAATTCTCCTAATACATTGCCTATAGAATTCCTTTTACTAAGACAGTCTAGGTTTCGCAAAGTAAGCCCTAGTTATGGAGTTAAATGATCATGAAACTGGATTGGGTAATTCGATACGATGCTGAGGTATTGTGTTTTATGCCCCACATCTCTTGTAAAATATCGCAAACGCAGTCACAACTTCCTCTGTTTGTTTATTTGCCTTAGGTAACATCCTACCTAGTTTTCTTCCTCTAAAGTAAAGCATGCCATCTGCAGCAACTCTTTTATGAAAACCTCGTATTTCTGAGAATTTTGCATCTTGGAATTCAATAAATCATTTTTTTTCTTTTGAATTATACAAGGGATTCGTTTGAAATTAATCTGAACATATTATAAGATTTTGAGAATATAAAGGGCTGACTAGGTTTATGTGGCCTTGACCTTATCTTGAAGGTCACATGGTCTGTGAGTTTTTCAAAATTGAAAAGAATGTTTGTCTTTATTTGGGAATTATTAAATTCGAATCCTGTGACATTTCATTGACTTTCCCAGATATCTATATCATTAGAACTTGCCTATGAGCTTAGATTTTGGTGGTCTTGACCTCATTTTTAAGGTCAGGACAGGTTTGATATTGTATATCTACAATTGCACTCATATTACTCTTTAGTCGAGCTGTCACTTAAATTATGCTGCATTTCACCAGACTTGGCTGCATGTAGCATCTGGACATGTCTCCGAGTTGGTTAGAAGTTCCGTGAACTTGGCCTTATTTTCAATGGCCTTGTTTTCAAGGTCACCACAGAACAAAATGTAGGTCAGATTTTTTAAGCTTCGAGTATAGTTTCTTTGGAACTCCTGACTTGATTCTTAGAAATTGGCTTGGGTGAATTATTGGGCCATGATTTCAAGTTGGTTAACATTAACCTCATTTCAAGGTCATCAAAGGTCAAAGTGGATTGAATTTTAGTAAACTTAAGATTGTTTGCACAGTTTGTGGGATCAATTGAGTGGAGTGGATGCTAGTTTAACTGGCATAGTCACCAGGACAGAACAAGGGGCTGAATAACTAATGATAAACAAACAAGATTAGGCTTATTAGGCTTTGATGACCTTGTTTTCAAGGTCACAACACAATTAACAATGCCCAATTTCAGTCTGACCTTAAAATAAGGTCAAGATCACCAAAATCTAATCAACTGTGTGCACTCACAATAATATCTACATACACGTTTCAAAAGAATTCAAACACAGATTTGAGAGATAAACAAAGATTCTGGCAATTCCAAGACTTAAAATAAGCAAAATGTACATTGTCATGTAATAAAGCTGCAGTCCTTATATTTTCCTCAGATGGAAAAATAATAAGACAGGACTATGCGCTTGAGTAAATGAAGATCTGTTGTGTCGGCGACAGCGATGGGTGGGGTCGGCAGAATATGACCTTATTGGTCCTGTCTGATAATTTCAAAGACCATGTAACTATGATGATAAGTTCAAGATCACCATAACCTTGGCAACATTTTGTTTTCTCCAAATACTTTCTTCAGATTTATTTCAATGGAATCTTTCATTGAATTCCGGAAAATATAAGTTTTATTGAATTCCAAGATGCAAATTCTCAGAAATAGAAGGTTTTCATAAAAGAGTTGCTGAACTTAAGAGGAAGAAAACTAGGTAGGATGTTACTTAAAGGTAAACAAACAAACAGAGGAATTTATGACTGCGTTTGCTATATTTTAAAAGAGATGTGGTGCATAAAACACAACTCAGCATAGTATCGAATAACCCAACCCAGTTTCATTAGGAGAATTTGAAGCTTTTTGTTCAGGAACAGAAAAATTGCCAAAATGGTCAACCCTAATTTTGACATTTGACCAGCCCAGATGACCTTGAATGTTAGGTCAAGGTCACCAAAACCTAATCAACACTTTGAACTCTTCCATTGTTAAATTCAAGTAAGTTTGAAAATAATTGGCCATTTAGTTTCGGAGATACGGTTGGATTTATCGAATTTGAAGATGCAAAATTAACAAAAATGACGATGTATATAAAATAGTTGCTGCAGATGTATGTTACAACGCATGATGTAGTAATGTAGTAATTACTACATTTTGATTTTTTTTACTACATTATGCGTTGGCATAGTCGACGCGAAATGAAGTAAAAAAATTATTTCATTTCGCGTTGATATGCACCATATCGACGCATAATGAAGTAATGATGGTAGAACATAGCTGTCTTCGAAAAGACTTAGGAAACAATACAGTTAAATTCCTACAATTTAGACCACATTTGAGACGGTTCAAAAGTGGTCTTTAAGACCACAGTTGAACAGTCCAAAAGACGGTCTTCCACAAAAGCACACTGAAGGTCAAAATCACAAAGAAAAAGGTTTATTGGGCGGCATCTCAATGTCGGGTAAAAGTCCCATGAAATTGGAAGCAACGTCTCCAAAATGACCTAAATAGTGTTGACGGGGACGTTAAACCTCAAATCAAACAAATCAAACAAAAGACAGACAGGCAGACAGACAGACAAACAGACAGACAGACAGAATGGACAAAAACTATATACCCCCTTGCATACTTCGTATGCCGGGGGTATAAATATACTCACTCTCAAAAGAAACGATACATAGATTTGAAAGGGAAAAAATAATTGAAAACATAATAATGATCAATCCTTTACATGTATAATGAAAATATAGACTTTTATGGTACATTTCATCCAAAATTCCTAAAATTTGAACAGCATCTGATTCCATTAGAAAGTACGAAGTCTCGTAGGGGTCACATCAGAATTTACACAAAAGTCAATAACGTGTATGCCCACCATTTGCATCTCTGACTGCAGTACAACGACGCCTCATTGACCGGATAAGTGTCTGGATTTGGTTCTGGGGTATCGCGTTCCATTCCTGGTTTAGAAAAAGTTCAAGCTGGGCTAACGTTGCAGGTTGACGACGTCTAATGCGGCGATCCAGAACATCCCACAGATGTTCTATTGGCGAGAGGTCTGGAGATTTTGCGGGCCAAGGGAGAACATTCACTTGCTGCTGCTGGAGGTAGTCAGCACAGACACGAGCCGTGTGACATCTGGCGTTGTCTTGCTGAAATAACGTCAGCTGTCTGTTAGCGTTCATCAGCGGAACAACAACTGGTGCCAGAATCTCGTCCCGATAGCGTACTCCAGTCAAGTTTCCTCGCACAACAACAAGCTGGGAACGATGGTGGAAAGAAATGGCACCCCATACCATCACGCTACCGCCTCCGTAACGGTCTACTTGACGCACACAGGCGTCAGCAAAACGTTCACCGCGTCTTCGGTAAACCATCACTCGTCCATCCTTGCGTTCCAAAAGAAACCTTGATTCGTCGCTGAATAGAACCGTGTTCCACTGTTGCTGAGTCCAACGAATGCGCTGACGTACCCACTGTGCCCTATTAAGACGGTGACGTCGATTAAACTTTGGTCCATTGTATGGGCGCATTGCTCTGATACCGTGTTCAGCCAATCTCCTCCGAACTGTTGATGCACTTATTCTGTTGTTGTTTTGTCCCCGTGTTGCCGCACTAGTTGTTGTGGCCATAAGAAAACGATTACGTAAATGTGACGTCCGAATGTGACGGTCCTGAGCACGTGTTGTTACGCGAGGCCTGCCTGAGCGGGGTCGATCAGCAACTAATCCTGATGTTCTGTAGCGTGCTACAAGACGTGTGATAGTCAAACGCGAGACACCAAACTGAGCTGCGACGTCAGCTTGACGTCTTCCAGATTCAAGCATCCCAATGGCTCGCCATCTCTGATTTTCATTCAGCCGTGGCATTTCGCTTCAATTCAAATTCTTAATTTTAGGTGTTTTTTCTTCGTTTGGGTACAAGTCCTTCACAAAACATTCGAAGTTTTCCCTATACATGTATTGGGATATGCTCGAATCGGGCTGCACGTGCAAATCGTTAAAATCGACTTAGCAGGCAATCGGACTGTCCGATATGGTTCAAAAGCCACCACACTCTAGCTAGACGTCATATACAACGAATTTTTATGTCATTTGAATCTGTAATTTGGTTGTTTTGAAAATATTTTCACTTTAATCTTGTATCGTTTCTTTTGGGAGTGAGTATAGATGGGCTGCACGATGCTTCCACGCAGAGCTGATACCGCCCGTACATGAGTCCTCGTAATCTGCTTAGAAGGTCTAAGCCTGTCCAGGAAAACTGCTGCGAGTCGGCCCATCCATGCATATAAACCCTATTGCTTTTAATTGGACGGCAGCGATTGAGATGTCATTTCATCTCAATATCGGGTAAAAGTCCCATAAAATTTGAAGCAATGTCTCCAAAATGACCTAAATAGTCTTGACGGGAACGTTAAACCTCAAATCAAACAAACAAACTGTTGACGCATAATGAAGTAAAATTAAGTATGCCACCCATCGCCGCAAAATGAAATAATTCTTTCATTTTGCTCAAACCTCTTAGTATCGACGCATAATGAAGTAAAAACGACATTTTATTTCATTTCGCGTCGACTATGCCAACGCATAATGTAGTAAAAAAATCAAAATGTAGTAATTACTACATTACTACATTATGCGTTGTAACAGATGTAGTAGTTTACTTTAGAGGAAGAAAATATAAGTAGGAATTTACCCAATACGTTTGTCTAACAAACAGAGGAAATAATGAGTGGCTGTGATATATTTTACAAAAGAAACAGTGCGTAAAACATGATACCTCAGATTAATGCTGAATTACACCACCCATTTTCATTATCATGTTTCTCAATAACTAGGGCTTACATTACAAAACCAATACTATTTTAGTAAATGAGGCACTATAGGCAATATATCAGGAGGGCAGGAAAAGAGCCTTATACCCCCCCC
Source organism: Lucinisca nassula (assembly GCA_963580285.1). Classification (NCBI taxonomy): domain Eukaryota; kingdom Metazoa; phylum Mollusca; class Bivalvia; order Lucinida; family Lucinidae; genus Lucinisca; species Lucinisca nassula. Next base: position 69,004,782 of record OY757021.1, on the reverse strand, counting down.
CCCCCCCCCACACACACACACACACACTTTATGTTATGTTCCATTACTCATTACTTGAAGACATGGTTTGAGTGCATACAATTAGCGTATAGGCTAGGCATTGTATTAACGCATAAACCTTTAAGAACATGCAGCTAGCACGTTGCCATGTTTAAGCAAGAGCATAGATTAAGAAGACGAGTATATGATAGATATTCCTCAATAGATGGCGATCACTTCGAACACGTGACCTTCAGCCAGTATGAACATTGTAAGTAGACAGGAACAACACTCAAAAAGTTCATACCCTTGTAAATCCTACCTTACACCACGTTAACAAGTCCGTGTAATGAACACCCCTGTAAACCATATTTTATATAGAGAAAACCGGGGTTTACAGGGGTATGCACTACTTTTCTTATTTTTTCTCAAAGACATAGGTTGTGGGTACTCGTTAGAACCGCCTCAATGAGGCGGTTCTAACGAGCACCCACTACATATGTATGGAGTATAAATTAGAGAAATTTCACAAATTTTCATCAGAAAAATAACCATTTAGGAGATATGAAAGAATTTTCTATGTCGAAAGAGTGTGTTATCGTTTTGATAAAGAGAAAGGTGGGGCTTATAAAGACACATACAGTAAAATGTAAATGGCTCGAAAATGTATTATGTTTTTAAGTAGTGAGTGAGTGAGTGTTTGAGTTTTACGTCCCACCAACAGCTAAGGTCATACGGAGATGGGACCTCGATTTAAAGACTCATCCGAAAGTCTGAAGAAGCTCGGGATCGATCATGCGACCCCTGGTTAGCTATAAGTAGTACTTACTCTTGAGTTCCATTATGAAAACAGCCTATTCAAATATATATAACTGTACCACCAAAACTTGACAAATCTGATATTTCTCACATTTCTGCTCAAAACATAGATTTGGGGAACCCGTTAATCCACAGTCTATGTATTTGAGCAAGGGTAAGAAAAATAATGTATACCCCTGTAAACCCCAGTTTTCTCTATATAAAACGGGGTTTAAGGGGGTGTTCATTTTCGAACTTGTTCACGTGATGAGACAGGAACAACACGCAAAAGGTTCGCTTACAAGCTCATAAGCTCTTGTAAATCCTGCTGTAAGAAGAGTAAAGGCAGATACAGTTCGAACAATTTATACCTTTCTGATTTAGTGTTATTTTTTCTGCCTCGAAAAAGCTGCTTTTAGAGTGACCGCCTGAGGCTCAGATATATGTTAGAATTCCATTATGTATTTTCTTCTTCTTCTTCTTCTTCTTCTTCTTCTTCTTCTTCTTGCATAAGTTGCCAACGCTGAATAGGACGCCCTATTTTATTTATACATGTACATGCTTTTTTGTTCAAATACATGTCTGTTCTGTTTATTTACAGCTTAACAAAGTGGTTATTAAACAATCGATGAAATGTTTCAATGTTTTTTGTCTAAAGTAAAGTAGATATGTCATTTTGAACCCTGCCAAATTTGCCCTTCAATACATTGACACTGATAATCTGTGTTTATAAACCATAGGTCTAAAACTTGTTAGGATATTTTTCTACTAATTTAAGATAATTTTCTACTGGATTGAAACAGAACATGCGGTCAATATGTACAATAGCTAATACTCTGGTCATTTTGCTGGAAAATGTGACTAGCTTTTGCATCTGCAAAAGCTAGTCACGTTGATTCAGCAAAATATTAGCATAAGTGTCGTATTAAGGGGAATGGGAACACCTGGCAGATTTTTCCGCCATTTTTCAAAGGGAGACAACTTTCGGGACTTCCTGTTCGCTTTTCTATAAGACCTGTCCCACTGAAAATGGGCTCTACTCTTAAAGGAAAGACTTTGCTCCTCTGGAGCAAATTCTTTCCTTTAAGAGTTGTCCCCTATTGACATGGGAGACAAAAATACGTTGGCAGGAGTTGCCTCCCCTGAAGGTGTTCCCATTCCCCTTTAATGACCAAAGTTTTAACGACATGTTCCTTAGTTACGAATAAATGACCCTGTGCTAGATTTCTAATTTCTGCAGAAAGTATAGGTTGGGTGTTTCTTAGTTTAAACGACACTGAACAAAATCGTGATCTTCCTTTTGAATGTTTCTGCATGCATGTTTTTATATATTTTTTTTATTTATACAATATTTTGAGAGGGTAACGCACTTAGCTAAAAAAGCTAATCTACCTAGCGGCACTCTTAAAACATATTTACATCTATGCAAGTAAGCAAACAAATGCAATATAAACAGTCAATAAAACCTATATAAAACGCTGGCTGCCAAAAAAAGTAATGATAATAATAATAAAAATAATAAGAACAGATTTAAAAGTAAAAGAAAAAAGAAATGAAAGAGACATAAGACGACGATACTTTGATCTTAAAACAATAAATGAAACAGTATGAAAATCTAGTTAAGACTATCTTAGCAAGCAGGATAGAGGCAAGCTGCTTGCTAAGACATCAAATTAATATTGAGCGCATAAAACAATATTGCTAACCGTCTTAAAATAATTTCATCTGTGTTAAAATAATAATAATAATAATAATAAAGCTCCCTACTAGCATTCTACATAAATCTACAGCGGGCCGTTAGCGGCCCGTCAGCTACCCTGACGGGCCGCTAACGGCCCGCTGTAGATTTATGTAGAATGCTTACTGGGAAGCTTACCATATTTAAAATATTAGAGCATACTGTATGTGTCAGCAACTATTTTTCGAAGTGGCAGGAAGAATTTCGTCAGTGATAGCGCTTGTCATTTGTTTTGGAGTATGTGAGTCATAGACTACTAAGTGACAATTTGAGTGACTAGCTAAAATGGAAAGGTACTTATATTCTGGCCATGAAGCGACAGTTAAGCATCTGAAAAAGATGTCCTTTGACGAAAAATGTAAGTATTTTAACCCTTGTTCTGCTGAATATTCATATATGTCACATGCACTACCGATTATCAACCAATCAGATTACTTGATGCAAATTATTGCAATACATTCACAATCTGAATGGCAAACAATGTAGATCCTGATCAGATGGCTTCGTCAGAAGCCATCTGATCTGGATCTACATTGTTTCAAAGATAAGGCATATCCGGGATCAGCAGGACAAGGGTTAACACTTCTGTTAAAGAAACTGTCAGAACCTACTCTGCAAACACAAAACAATGACTCGTAGTTGAATCAACGTTGAAGCAATGTTCCCAATGTTGTTTCAGTTTTTAACCCATTTAGTAGAAGCCCCCGTGGTGTACTGGTTACGCTATTCGCCTTGTTAACCAGGGTTCGCAGAATCGAACCTTGGCTTCTCCAGACTTTCGGATGAGTCTATTATGGTGTAGGATTTTGGTATTTTGCTATAAATTTAAATGTGTAAATCAAACGATAATGTTAGGTATCAAAATGTTCCTTATGAAAAGCGGATTCTGAAACTGTTATTCTTATTTTAGAATTTTGAAAATTTTGTCAATAAATATACTTTTGATTTATTTTTTTTATGTTTTTGAAACAAAGAAACGGGTCTCATTTTAGGATTATCGGGCTAGTTTTTAACATGTTTTGCTATAGGATTAAGTAATCATATTTTTATCTCAAGAAGGAAGCCGTAAATTGAATAGAAGAATAGGCATATCAAGTTGTCACTTTGTTAAACAAACATGTATGTAGGTACTGACTCAATGTGTCAGTTTGGTAGCGGAAGCCATTTTTGTTTTGATTTGTTTTTCATACTTTTTGTGCAATAAGCATCTCACGTTAACGCGAACACTCCATTGGTAAATATGTTATTGTTTGCTTGTTAAGGGGCGTTACAATTGAATTTTAGCGTGGATTTGTTGAGTTTTGAAAAATTACAAGTCAGTTAGGAATTTCCAACTGAAGATACGAAACGTTACACTTGTTGTACAGAATCGATACACCAAACACCAAATTTGCAGCGCTACACCAAATTTTGAGTAAACTATACAAGTTATCCGTGTATTGTTACTCAAACTTACATTTTACACCCAAATGGTGTATGGTTCGAATTCACACGAGTTTTAGTTAAACTTTACTCTGTCTTTAGGTATAATAAACACAATTTTTTTTACAGTGCAGAATCAGCTGACGTCCCGTGACACGGGGAAACTGGAAACAACAACAGTGCAGAATCCGCTTTTCATAAGGAACATTTTGATACCAAACATTATCGTTTGATTTACACATTTAAGTTTATAGCAAAATACCAAAATTCTACATCATAATAACCCAGTAAGCATTCTACATAAATCTACAAAGGGCCGTTAGCGGCCCGTCAGGGTAGCTGACGGGCCGCTAACGGCCCGCTGTAGATTTATGTAGAATGCTAGCAGGGAAGTCTTTAAACCGAGGTTTCGTCTCCGTATGACCTTAGCTGTTGGTGGGACGTAAAACTCAAACACTCACTCAAACCCATTTAGTACCGGAAACCCCAAAACGGGTACCCTGGCAAACAGTGCAGGCCGAGATCAGATGAGGCGTCTGATCAGGGCCTCCACTGTTTGCTAAAAATTCACTCAATTTCCAAATAAATTTTGATGAAAACACAACCTTGATGCCCCCAAATTTTGAAATGGACTCTTGCTAAATATATTTGAGGTGGAAGATTCCATTTGGTACAAAAAGGTTTAAAGAGACTATCGGAACCTACATTACAAACACAAAACAATGACTCGTAGTTGAATCCACGTTGAAGGTAATGTTTTCAACGTTGTTTCAACTTTTAATTCAGCGTTGTGTGTCTGCTTTGTCGCGTTTTACCTTATGTTTGTCTTATTTTATCTAATAAAGGGTATGTTGGGCGTAGTCATTAGAATCGCCTCAATGAGGCGATTCTAATGAGTACACCCAACCTCAGCATGATGCTACTACCATTTTTGGGCTTCCCTGTCTCCCTCCCTGTTACAGCCTTCCTCTCCCTCCCTGTTACAGCCTTCCTCTCCCTCCCTGTTACAGCCTTCCTCTCCCTCCCTGTTACAACCTTCCTCTCCCTCCCTGTTACAGCCTTCCTCTCCCTCCCTGTTACAGCCTTCCTCTCCCTCCCTGTTACAGCCTTCCTCTCCCTCCCTGTTACAGCCTTCCTCTCCCTCCCTGTTACAGCCTTCCTCTCCCTCCCTGTTACAGCCTTCCTCTCCCTCCCTGTTACAGCCTTCCTCTCCCTCCCTGTTACAGCCTTCCTCTCCCTCCCTGTTACATCCTTCCTCTCCCTCCCTGTTACAGCCTTCCTCTCCCTCCCTGTTACAACCTTCCTCTCCCTCCCTGTTACAGCCTTCCTCTCCCTCCCTGTTACAGCCTTCCTCTCCCTCCCTGTTACATCCTTCCTCTCCCTCCCTGTTACATCCTTCCTCTCCCTCCCTGTTACACCCTTCCTCTCCCTCCCTGTTACAGCCTTCCTCTCCCTCCCTGTTACATCCTTCCTCTCCCTCCCTGTTACAGCCTTCCTCACTCTCGATGTTACAGCCTTCTCCCCCCCCCCCCTCCCTGTTACAGCCTTCCTCTCCCTCCCTGTTTTACAGCCTTCCTCTCCCTACCTGTTTTACAGCCTTCCTCTCCCTTACTGTTACAGCCTTCCTGTCCCTCCCTGTTATAGCCTTCCTCCCCCCCCCCCCCCCCCCCCCGTTACAGCCTTCCTCTCCCTCCCTGTTACAGCCTTCCTTCCGGACCACCTGCCTATTCCTGACAGGTCTGTAACATCTTTCGTAGAGACTAATTTCATTCCTGTGTTCCTCTGATTCAAGAGTTTTTAGCGAAACTTATGTATATGTCTTCACACAAAAAGTTGACTGGCACTGCATGACCTAAACAGTGTTGATAGGTTGATAGGGCCGCTTAACTAAGTTACCGTCGGCCCCCGCCCATCGGGGCTTGAAGAAATATATGGGCTGCATGATGCTTCCACGCAGAGCTGAATCCGACCGCTTAGAGGATCTAAGCCTGCCCAGGCAAAGTGGTGCGCGTCGGACCGTCCATGCATATAAACCCTATCGGTTTCATTGTGCGACATTTCAATGTCGGGTAAAAGTCCCACAAAATTGGAAGCAAGGTCTCCAAAATGACCTATATAGTGTTGACGGGGACGTTAAACATCAAATCAAACAAACAAAACAAACTAAGTTACCGTGCCCAAGTGGGTAAGAGTCTTGGCTACTAATTATTAGGTCCTCACTCGACTGTGGTTCGAACACGGGTCACATGTAGGCCTACTTATGACAAAGCTCTGCAACGGATGGTAATGTGATATTTCCCCGGGTACTCCGCCCACCTCTGATTGATGGTCGCCTCGAAATAAGTGAAATAATCTTGAGGGTCGTAACCCCCCCCCCCCCCCCCCCCCCCCCGCCAACACACACACTAAATATATATTATACAGTAGACAACTCTTACAGTACAATTACAGATATTTTATTTGGTGTTACTTCCCTTACTATGTCTTTTTTTGCTAGACTAAGAGCCGTGACACGTGAAAACATTTCTTAAGACCTCGGACCCACCAATACCATTGATGGGTGTGCTAAGAGCCGTGACAAATGAAAATATGTCTTAAGACGTGTGTCAACAGCAACCACGCTGTCTCATTAGACTTACTGAAGTTTCCTTATACATGTATGTTGCACTAAGAGCCGTGGCAGGTGAATCTGTGTCTTAAGACAAGTTTTGTTTGATTTGCGTCACATCACGAAAACTTGGTTGCTGTGTAATAGTGCCGAGGAAACGCTACAGCACTTTTCTTTTCTTTTTTGTTTTTTCTCCTATTACTGCTACTAGCATTACGAGCAGGACTTTCTGGGTGGTAACCATTTCTTTTTTTAGGCAATGTGGATGAAGTGCCTTGTGTAACACAGTAACGGTTCTTGTATGATAAGAAATTTATCTATATCATATAGGTAAGGCCAGACGAGACTACAAACCCTGGTACATTTTCACAGTAGATGTAAAACTGCGCAGAATTAGCAACTAGGAAGAATCACTTAGAACCCGGAACATAATTTTGACAAATACTTATTCTAATGACTAGCCCAGTGCGATGGCTGTAAAGTGGTTCTGGTCAAAGTCAGCTTTAATTGCCGTCTTACGACTTCTTTAGTGCTCATGCATGTATGTGTCATTTCCGATGGTCAGTTATGAAACAGTGATTCTTCCGGGTAAAAGATCTGTGTATAAACTGGGTTTCTTTTCTAGTCAGCAGATATAGAAAGTAGCAAGCAATGGACTGGTAAGAGGGCAGAGTCAGGCTGACTCTGTCCTGTCAGTTGGTCAGTATTTCACTCAGCTCCGTTAGAGTTGAAATAAAGCAAGTTGAACATTTTCCGTGTGTTCTTGTCTTCTTGACTGTGTGACACTTGCTCAAGGACACAACACTTTGGTCAGCGCGAGGATCGAACCCGCAACCTCTCAATCAGAAACCCGATGCGCTACCACTGCACCGAAGCGCTCCACTTTTGATGGACTGTCCTGTGCTTGCTGCAGTTTGAAACCCTATCAGAAGCTTGTAGTGGCTTATGTAACACTGCTTATCACAATGATATCATGCTGACGCTAATATGAAATAGGTGCAGTTCAGCTTGTTCCGCCCCCAACCATTGGGGCTTGAAGAAATGGATGTGCTTCCTGATGCTTCCACGAAGAGCTGAAGCTGTCCGCACACTAGTACTGGTAAACCGCTTAGAGGAGCTAAGCATGTGTCCAGGAACCGCGGTGCGACCGTCCATGCTTATAAACCCTGTTGGTTTCATTGGGCGACAGGGCTTGAGATGTCATTACATCTCAATGTCGGGTAGAAGTCCCACAAAATTGGAAGCAACGTCTCCAAAATGACCTATACTTCTGTTGACGGGGACTTTAATCCTCAAATCAAACAAACAAAACAAAACAGTTCAGTTTGTTTGTATCATTATTTTTGTTTCTTATGCTGGTGAAGGATTGTCTTAGGACGTGGTTTTACTGAGCTGTCTGGCCATTACCTCAGTTAGGTGGGTGGCTAAATTTAGAATTTAGCATATAAAAAAAAAACATCACTGGATGAGCCCTTAAAACTATTTACAATCCGAACACAACCGGCCCCGATAGCTCAGTAGTAGAGCGTCCGCTACGGGAATGGGAGGTCGCGGGTTCGATCCCCGGCCGCGCAATACCAAAGGCGTGAAAAATGGTGCTAGGCGCTTCCTTGGCTGACGCTCGCATTATCAGGGGTAGTCCTAGGAAGATTAATGAAGGCAGGTAAGTATTTGTTACAGGATACTTTGTTTTTCGCAATAAAAGCTCTACAGAGCTTATGTTATTTGTTTCGGATATGCGACGTGAAATAAAGCGTCTTTATCTTTACAGAGGTATCCTAAAACGCATACCTCTGAGTCTCAATCTTATACTGTGCGGGCTTTGAACTCCTCTGCGGTCTTGGCATTCACCGCAGAAGATGGAAGACTATTCCACTGAGGAATAGTTCTATGGAAGAAAGAGTTTTTCAGGGCATCACTATAGGACTGGTACCTACGATACTGTGAGTTATTTGCTCTTGATGCCCTTGTCCGGGTTGCACTGTTGCAGGGGTCAAGTACCTATCGTTGTTAATTGATACTGTACCAGAATGTATCTTGTAGAAGAAGGTTAAGGAGGACTGCTCACGACGGGTCTCCAGGGATGGCCACTCTAGTTCATCAAGCATGTCACCGACGCTACTTATGTTTCGCCATCGTCTGCAGGTCCATCGAGCATCCTCTGCACCTTTTCCACCTGCTGAATCTGAGTTTTAACATTCACCATGTTTGCATTATTTGCTGGCTCCCAGCTTGCACATTGTCAATATTAGAAGAACAGGTAACCAGACCCCCCTGACCTTAAACGGTCAGGGGGGTCTGGTTACCTGTTTTTCCAACACTGATAACCTTCAGACTAGGAACCAGCAGATAATGCAAATAAGGTGAATAGGGGTGCCAAATGGGTGATGCATATTCAATTCTGATTCTTGGGTTTATCTTTACATGGTTATGAAATAGTCGCTGCGATGGGCGAGGAGTATTATTTATTTTTCCTCCAAATCGCTTTTAGGCATGTACTGTAAGTCCCGGAAACACACGTTTGCGTTGCAGTCAACCGTGGCAATGTACCAAAACAATATCACGTGACCGTGTAGATTATTTGGCTTACTGATGCAAAGCATCATTCTGTTTTTCAAAGTTTTAGACAGTGTCATCAGTTTTGTTAACGATCATGGCGAGTTCCAAGAAGAAACTAGTGCGGAATCTTAGCACGAAAGAAAAATGTAAGTTTCGATGTTTTGATGTACTTCTTTGTACCAATTGTCGGCGCCCAATTATCTTGGCTGTCAATCAATAATAACAAAAAGTAGAGTATGGATATTTGACCGTGTCAGGTGAAAGTGATATTTCACAAACATAGATACATTTGTTAACGATGTAAGTACCATAGTGGCCATGAAGCTGTGCCAAGCTGTCCAATCAACACTATTTTTTTTTAGGTCATTTTTCCCGAGCAGGCACATGGCGTAATTGTGACGTCATATCAAAGTTGGTACAACGTCATGACGTTTATCCAACGTCACATCAACCTCGGTGCAACATGTGACATTCCACCGAGTGACATTCCACCGACGTTGATTTGACTGCCCAAGCGACGTGTGCCTGCCGGGTCAGTTTCAATTGCTTTTCAACACTTTTCCTCAGTACAGTGCACAGTCTTTCGCCAGAAACTGACAACTGCCCTTCTCGAATCAGCAGAAACACCACGGGAAATTCTACTAGAATGACGGTAGAAAGGTGCGCAAGACAATTGCCCACAAGACAGTTGCTCACAAGACAATTGCTCACAAGACAATTGCCCACAACCTTAATCGAAAATAGGACAATTGCTCACAACACATTCTTTTCATGATTTTATTTTATATCATCTATAATTATGGGAACTATTTTTTCCTTTGGACTTCAACTAATTAGTGATAATTGGATTTAAACTAGTTAGTGATAATTGAAACAGTTTATCCATACCATTAAGTAATTAAATTGAATCATATCACCAATTTTAGGTGATACATGTTAAAAAAGCTCATATTTTATTGATTAAGGAGATCAAATGATTTTTCATAAAACTTTGGAAACAAAAAATAAATAAATAAATAATGGTTAATTTTGATTAATGATGAGCAATCTATCAAGCTGTTTAACGGCCCCCGCCCATCGGGGCTTGAATAAATAGATGGGCTGCATGATGCTTCCACGCAGAGCTGAAACCCACCGCACAAGAGTACTGGTAAACCGCTTAGATGATCAAAGCCTGCTCAGACAAAGCAGTGCGAGTCGGACCGTCCATGCTTATAAACCTTATTGGTTTAATTGGGCGACAGAGCTTGAGATGTCATTTCATCTCAGTGTCGGGTAAAAATCCCACAAAATTGGAAGCAACATCTCCAAAATGACCTATAGAGTGCTGACGGGGACATTAAACCTCAAATCAATCAATCAATCAAAAGCAAGCTGCTTAATATATAATATTGATAATGTGAAAATTTCAGAAAATATGTCTTATGGTTTGCCCTGTAACATTTAATCAGAAAAGCTCTAGAGGTATCTAAAAACATAATAATCGTTGGTGACTTAAATGAAGACTTGACTAACCCAAACTTTCAAAACTTGAAAGGTGTAATTCTTATTAATTCTTTACAAAATGTTATTACAGACCCGACAAGACTACAGGCACTCTTGGATCCTATAATAATTCCTGATGATCTGCAATATCTAGACTCTGGCACGATAGTAATACCCCAACATATTAGTGATCACAAAGCTACATACATAAGAGTTCCATTTTGCTACCAAAAACAAACGACATATAAACGTCTAGTGTGGGTATACAAAAGAGCAGACATTCCAAGACTAAAGGAAATGATATTAAGTTTTGATTGGAAAGTTCTTCTGGAAGGATCAATAAATGAAGCTTGTCTTAAATTTACCCAGACATTTTTAAATTTTGTAAAACAGTGTATACCCTCAAAAACTGTCACCGTAAGGCCTAACGATAAACCTTGGTTTGATTCCGAAATTCGACACTTTATTCGTATGAGAGATAAACTAAAGAAAAAAGCAACTAAATTTGGTAGAACTATTGACTGGAATAAATATAAATATGCAAGGAATAAGGTAAATAATTTGAAGAAACACGCAAAAGAAAAATTTTACAATGACCTAGAAGTATCCATATCAGATTTTTATAACAATGACAAACGAAAATTCTGGCAAGTGATTCGCCATTTTGTCAGAGGAAACACTACTTCTAGTAATATTCCACCATTGTCTACAATAAACCTTGATGGCCAAAACACTTATTGTTTTTCAGATGAAGAAAAAGCAGAAAGCTTAAACGAATATTTTACTTCAATTGCTAAAGTTAACGATAGAGACATTGAACTACCAACTTTTTACTCCAAAACCCATAACACTTTACACACTATAAGCTGCACAGCTCTTGAAATTTCTAACTTGATAGATATATTAAATCCAAACAAAGCAACTGGTCCTGATTCTATTAGTAATAAAATGTTAAAGGCAGTAGCGAAAGAAATTTCAATTCCATTGGAAGTGTTATTCAATAGATCGTTCAGAGAGGGGAAATTTGGGGAAGTCTGGAAGGCCTCTAACGTCTTACCGCTATTTAAAAAGGGTGACAAATCTAACTTATCAAATTATAGACCGGTTTCTTTATTAAGTGGAGTAAGTAAATTGCAAGAGCGAATAGTACATAAAAATATTCATAACTTTTTACTCGAAAACAATCTTCTATACAAATATCAGTCCGGCTTCTTACCTAACCATTCTACAATTTATCAGCTAATAGACATCTACCAACATATATGTCAAACTTTTGACAGCAACCAGTACTCATGTATGGTGTTTTGTGATATATCAAAGGCCTTTGATAGAGTTTGGCATAAAGGTCTTATTTTTAAACTAAAACAGCATGGTATTCAGGGTCAGTTGCTTCAATGGATTGAAGATTATTTGAGCAATAGGTCGCAGAAAGTAGTTATACGATCGTGTTCGTCATCTGCAAGGAAAGTAAATGCTGGTGTTCCCCAAGGTTCGGTTTTGGGACCACTGCTATTTCTGGTTTATGTTAACGACATTTCTGATTCACTTCTTAGTTTAACTAGACTCTTTGCAGATGACAGTTCACTTTTTTATTCTGCTTCATCAATCGGTGATATCGAAGGAATTATCAATCACGACCTGGCAGTACTTAAAATCTGGGCAAAACAATGGTTAGTAACCTTCAATCCCTCAAAGACAGAAGCTGTACTCTTCACACTCAAACCGTATGAAAATAACCCTAATTTACTCTTCGATGGAACTCCGATTAATTTTGTATCACATCATAAACATTTAGGATTAACCTTAAGTTGCAATGGCCAGTGGAAGAAACATATAGAACTTACAACCACCAATGTAGCTAAAGTAATCGGAATCATGCGTAAATTAAAATATATCTTTCATAGGGTAGCTTTAAATCAGATATATATATCATATATTTTACCTATACTAGAGTATTCCTCTATAGTCTGGGATGGTTGTTCTGCACAAGACTGCCAGACACTAGAAAGGCTCCAAAATGAAGCTGCACGAATTGTGACAGGACTTACAAGATCAGTCTCTTTGGAAAATTTGTACACAGAATGTGGGTGGATACCACTAGCGGAAAGAAGAAAACAACAAAAACTTATGTTTATGTATAAAACTGTGAATGCCACTGTCCCATCATACATTTCGGACTTAATACCTCCTTTTGTCAGAGAAACTTCTAATTACCCTCTCAGAAATAGTAATAATATTTCGGTTCCCTTCACCCGTACAGAAATCTCACATAAATCGTGTATTCCTTCGTCAATAGCACTATGGAATTCAACTGACATGAGTATTCGTGAATCTAATACCTTATCTACATTTAAACACCATATTAAAAGATCAAGATCTCCTGTCAATAAAGTCCCGTCATACTATTATTTTGGTGACAGATACCTTTCGGTAATGCACGCTAGAATACGCAACAGTTGCAGCAACCTTAAAAATGACCTTTATCGGAATCATCTTATTCCAAGTCCTTCATGTGATTGTGGAGTCAGCCGTGAAGACGCAGAGCACTACTTCTTTACATGCCACACATACAATAGAGAACGGGTACTTCTATTTCAGTCTACCCGAAATTTTCATCCTCTGAACCTTAACAAGTTACTGTATGGTGACGAAAACTTAGTCGATAGCGACAATACCGTACTTTTTGATGCAGTTCAGAGATATATAAAAGGCACGAGAAGATTTACCAATATCATCTCATAAACCTATCTTACTTATATGTCACAAGTTAATGGCTGCTTAACTTCGCCAGAAATCTCGATGACAACACTTTATTTATTTATTTTTAATTATTTATTTATTTATCTTACTTTTAAATGCATGTAGTTTATCTAGCCATTTTCATGTGATGTTATTGTATCAGTTGTGACCATGTAGGGGAAGGGCCGTAACTAATGTTGAGAGAACTTGTGGCCCAACCCCATTGCTTTTCTTGCAATAAAATATTATTAAACTATCAGTGAAGACATACATGTTTTGAGCTATTTAAATGTCTTGTCCAGAAAAGGAGGGTAGTGTCAGTATTAGTATGCAGGCAACGAATGCACTGATCAGACTGTGCAGTTGCACAGTCTGATCAGTGCCTTCGCTGGATGCACATGCTATAAAATTGATTTTCTTGTGAAATTGCCGAAAATTACAGTACATTGTTACTTTTATATTCACTGTTTATGTAAGGAATCGCTGTTCAATAGTAAAGGTCTTTTTCAAAATTGGTAAAGTGTAAATATTTGTCGTCGAACAGTTTTATACATTCATCATGACATAGTACAATGTACACTTTAATGAAAACAGTGTCTGTAATATTAAGATAGTGGTCATCTTTTCTAGTAAAAGAAAGTTGCTTGGAAATGAATTATTAATATAAAGAACATGTCACGAGCTAAGTCCTAAAGGATTATTGTGTCTGGAATTATATGAGAACAGGATATCGTTGTTTCTGGTGACAGCATCTATTTTAACCCTTATCTTGCTGTTCACGACAACCCCTATCTTTGCAAACAGTATAGATCCAGATCAGAAGAAGCCATCTGATCAGGATCTACACTGTTTGGCATTCACTTTATGAATTTGTAGCTGTAAATTACATCAAATAATTTGATTGGTTGATAGACAGAAATGGGTGTGGCTTAAATGAATATTCAGCAAGATAAGGGTTAAAAGTTATTTACAATTTAAATAACTTTTAATGGGCTTTTGATGGCACAAATCCGAATCATTTTGTACTGGATGGAATCTCCTTCCTTATACACAGCAGGGCCCATTTTGAAATACCCCACAACCTATTTATCAGCTAAAAAATTGTGAATATAGACTGATACTAGGGAACAGTCAAAATGTTTTCCATCTGTAATGATTCGAGGACGGTTACTTTAAGTTGTCATTTACTGGTGAAAAAATGAACACTTCGCTAAACCATGTAAAACCCTACCTTTGCAAACAGTGTAGATCAAGATTCTGGAGAAGCCATCTTATCAGGATCTACACTGTAAGCATTCAGTTTGCAAATTTGAATAAAGTGATTGGTTGATAGTCAGAAATTTGTGAAGTGGCGCTAAGAAGGACTTAGCCTGCCACAGTAAGGGAAAGTGTGATTTGGTGTTACTGTCTGTTTAGTAGCGATGACTGGGCCAGCCTGCCGTTAAACTGCAAAACAAGTAAACAAAAAATTTCTGTACCCCTTGAGAAAATTTCGATAACTGATAGAAACTGGGGTTTGTGGGGTACACAACATTCTTTTTATGCCCCCGGAATCAATGATTTGGGGGATTATAGTTTTTGGTCTGTCTGTCCGCAGAAACTTCAACATTGGGTATAACTTTTGAATGGTAATTGATAGGGCTTTCATATTTCATATGTGCCTTTCTTGTCACGGTACCATAATTTTTGACCTTGTGACCTTGACCTTGATGTTTGACCTACTTTTTAAAAATTTTAACATTGGGCATATTTCACAGGGCAATTCAGTGTTTCACAAACACATCTTGTTATTTCTGTACAAACACATCTTGTTATTTCTGTTCCAAGACATAAGTTGTGGGTACTCATTAGACCCTTCTGAATGAGGTGGTACTAACAACTAACGAGTACCCAAACCTATGATTGGTGTAAAAATAAGAAAAAATATCACAAAATTTCATCAGAAAAATTAGTATAGAATGCACTAACCCTTAACATGCCGAGAAAAACTGCTTCTGAAAATGTCCTCTGTTTATGTCTTCTGATGAAGCTTCTTGCAAACGTTTTGAAAATATTTTTGCACACAGCCAAACAGTATGGACCCAGATCAGACTGCTCCTAGAGGAGCAGTCTGATCTGGGTCCACACTGTTTGCAACAATGACTTTTAAAGTAACTGGCAGATGACAAAGCAGACAACAATTGAATTGCCATGATTGGCATTATTGATGGGCAAAGCGGGGGCCAGGAAGGCCCAAGATGACCCGGAAGCAGCTAACAGAAAGAGATTGCTGAGAATGGAAGCTCTCTGCTATCGATCCTCATGATAGACAAGCCTGGAGATCTGGTGTAAGATCTGCCATGCGTGCAGCAAGCCAGCTACCTGGAAGGGGGCCCACTTATTTGGACATTGCCCCTGTACCTGCACTTTAATCAAAAATCTGTTGATGATGATGATGATGATGAGGAAGTGTGTTATCTTAATGACAATGAGAAAGGAAATACAGAGAACTTTTGCTGTAAGGACAATATTAATTTGTTCACAAACAATTTACCATAATTTTCAGATAAAAAATTGTTCCATAATAGCATACATGTATCTCTAGAAGATATTTGAGGGATATTAAATGTCAGAACTTTATTTTATGGGTACTTGTTAGAATTAACATGATTAATGGCATTGATGAGGAGATTCTAACAAGTCATCATGACCCAATACAGCATATGTTTTTATGAACAAATAAGAAAAAAAATAGCCTTTAATTATCCTTGTTACACCATTGGATCAGTAGAACTTCGATGGCTCGAACACCGATGGCTCGTTTACCATGGATGCGTCGAACCCATTCTTGAGCCTCTAGCGAAATCCTCTACATAAGAAATAGTGGGGGATAATTATGGAGATTGTAGTCTTTTATCTTTGAAATGTATGCTGTGTGAACTCATTAGAATCGCCTCGATGAGGCGATTCTAATGAGTGCACACAGCATACATTTTCATTATAAAACACCGAAAAGATATTCAAAAGTATATCATATACCTCCTGGCAGTCTCCCTCAGTGGCTCGAACTACCCCTATCTCAAACAGATTTTCGAGGTCCCAAAGGTATTTGAGACTTTGAAGTTCGGCTGTATTAAAATTGTCATAAAAAGAGTGTTGGCTGTACTGGCAGATCTTGTTGTCATCCCTTATCTTGCTGTTCACACTACCACTATCTTTGCAAACAGTGTAGATCCAGATCAGATGGCTTCTGAAGAAGCCATCTGATCAGGTTTGGCATTCAGTTTATGAATTTGTAGCAATTAATTACATCAAGTAATTTGATTGGTTGATAGACAGAAATGGGTGTGACTTAAATGAATATTCAGCAAGATAAGGGTTGACATGGCTCGATCATCTAAGAGGGATCCACCCGATCATTTGTTTGCTTGTGTTTATATACTTGTAACTGTAGCCCAAACCGCGGTCGCGCTAGTGTTGGCCCAGATATTCAGCATTTTAAAAGTAAAGCATTCAATGAATGATCAGTCCCTTTTTCATAGACAAGTTGAGAATGTTATCTCTTTAAAAACTTTACATTTGTTGTCGACCTAGACAACAATACCTTTATCATATTGAGCCTGGAGTGTCAGTTTTTTTATCATATCTGTGGTACAGTCGAACTTCAATGGCTCGAACTCTGATGGCTCGTTGACCATGGATGAGTCGAACCTGTTCTTGAGTCCGCAGGGAATTCCTCTAAATACCATATAGGGATAATTTAGGACGATATTCTTCATTTATCTTGCAAATGTATGCTGTATGTACTCATTAGAATCCCCTCGATGAGGGGATTCTAATGAGTACACACAACATACATTTATAATACAGAACACTGAAAAGATATCCACAATTATCTCCATTATGCCTCCTGGTATGGCACTAATAGTAACCCTCTATGGCTCGAACTACCGCTGTCTCGAACAGATTTTCGAGGTCCCAAAGGTGTTCGAGCCATTGAAGTTCGACTGTATATAATTTACTGTCACTCATTGCCTTCTTTGTATTAGGCCAATTGGTACCCGAGAAACACAAAACCGGTACCCTGGCAAACAGTGCAGGCCCAGAATGCGGCGTCTGATCAGGGCCTCCACTGTTTGCAAAAAGTTCAGCTATTTTCCAAATAAATTTTAAATTATTGAAGAAAACAGAACCTGGCACCCCTAAATTTTGAAATGGACTCCTGCTTTTTATAAAGAGGAAGGTTCCATTTGTTACAAAAAGAGTTAATAACTG
Organism: Lucinisca nassula; assembly: GCA_963580285.1. NCBI lineage: Eukaryota > Metazoa > Mollusca > Bivalvia > Lucinida > Lucinidae > Lucinisca > Lucinisca nassula. The sequence goes on along the minus strand of OY757021.1, from coordinate 68,987,200 downwards.
TTTATTTTCATGGTGTCTTTCTTTTTTGACACAGCGTAGGAAGAATTGACATTAATTGCGGTATTTATGCCTATTACTTACATGCATATATATTGATTAACCCATTTGTGCCGGAACTCTCAAAATGGGTATAAATCACTTCTTGGCCAGATCAGGCGCCACAGAGCGTGATCAGGGCCTACCAGGTGCTTGCAAAATGTTCAGCCATTTTCCAAATAAATTATGAAGGAACCACAACCTGTCACCCCAAAATTTTGAAATAGACTTGTGCTATATGTATTAACCCATTTAGTACCAGAAACCCCTAAAGGGTTAATTGGCATACAGTGCAGGTCCAGATCAGACACTGCAGAATGCAGTGTCTGATCAGGGCCTACACTGTTTGCAAAACAATCAGCCCTTTCCAAATTAATTTTGAAGAAAACACAACCGGACACCCCTAAATTTTGAAATGGACTCCTGCCATATATAAGGAGGAAGATTCCATTTGGTACAAAAAGGGTTAAAGGTGGAGATTTCATTCAGTACAATATGGGTTAATGGTGATCAAAATAGGGGAAATAATGTTGTTTAGTAATAGGGTAATTTAATAAGAAAACATCAAGGTGTGGGTGAATATGAAAAACAAATGGAAAATTGAGGTTTTGGGACTTTTGATTAAATTCTGTGCTGTCAACCTGTGACTGATATTCTGGAATTCAGCGAAAATTTTGAGAAATGACTACTTTAAAACTGCCGCCGAATTATAAAACAGTCAGTTATGGAGAGTGGATGTACCAGCTTTATTGTAAGTACAATATAAAACTTCATATTTTAGGACTAGCTGCCTTTTAGACTGTTGAAAAGTGGTCTTAAGACCACTTTTTCTAAATTGGTCCGTGGTCTTAAGACCACTTATGAACAGTCCAAAAGGTGACCCCTTACTGTTAGACACTGGGTGTTGAAAATGCAAGAAAGAAAAATCATGTATTTAAAGAAGAATTAACTAGCTTTAATTTTAGTTGGTCTTAATAGCGGAATTTCACTGTATAGTCCAACCAGGCAAGTCCCATGGTTGATAAATAGCTCCAGACTTAGGAGGGGTACCGATAAAAATTTCATCACCATAACAAGTCAGTGAAACGAGGACCCCCACCCTTAACCCCACTTTATATAGAGAAAAGTTGGGTTTATGGGGATATACATTATTCGCCTATTTTTTGCTCAAAAACATAGATTGTGGGTACTCGTTAGAACCGCCTCATTGAGGCGGTTCTAACGAGCACTAGCAATCTATGTTGAAAGAAAAAATAATAAATAATATTTGTCATTTCTGACACCATGTTGGATGCCATAATTTCACACGGACATGTTTCGCTATTGTTTCAACCCCGCCCATAGGGTGCTTGAAGAAATATATGGGCCGCCACGCTTCCACGGAGAGCTGAATCCTGCCCGCACACTAGTACTGGTAAACCACTTAGAGGTCTAAGCCTGTCCAGGAACCGCGGTGCGAGACGGACCGTCCATACTAATAAACCCTGTTGGTTTCATTGGGCGTCAGGGCTTGAGATGTCATTTCATCTCAATGTCGGGTAAAAGTCCCACAAAATTGGAAGCAACGTGTCAAAAATGACCTTTACAGTGTTGACGGGGACGTTAAACCTCAAATCAAACAAACAAAGTTTCGCTAATGTTAGGATGTTTTTAGCTCAGCTGACCGAAGGTCATGGTGAGCTTTTGCGACTGTGAGATGTCTGGCTTCGTCGTGCGTCCGTAAACTTTTCTCGTTAACACTCTAGAGACCACAGTTTCGATCCAATCATCATCAAACTTGGTCAGAATGATCATCGTGACAATATGTCGGTCACGTTCGAATATGGGTCATGTCGGGTCAAGAAGTAGGTCACCAGGTCAAATCAAAGGAAAACCTTGTTAACACTCTAGAGGCCACAATTTTAGTCCAACAATCCTCAAACATGCCCTGGATGATCATCTTGATAATATCTCTGTCAAGTTCAAATATTGGTCACATCGGGTCAAAAAGTAGGTCAGTAGGTCAAACCACAGAAAACCCTTGTTAGCACTATAGAGGCCACAGTTTTGGTCCAATCATCCTCAATCTTGCTCAGAATGATCATCCTGTCAATATCTTGGTCAAGTTCGAATATGGGTCATGTCGGGCCAAAAGGTAGGTCAAATCATAGAAAAACCTTGTTAATACTCTAGAGGCCACAGTTTTGGTCAAATCTTCCTCAAACTTGGTCAGAATGTTCATCCTGACAATATCTCGGTCAAGTTTGAATATGGGTCATTTCAGGTCAAAAAGTAGGTCAGATCATAGAAAAACCTTATTAACACTCTAGAGGCCACAGTTTTGGTCCAGTCATCCTCAAACTTGCTCAGAATGATCATCCTGACAATATCTCGGTCAAGTTCGAATATGGGTCATTTCTGGTCAAAAAGTAGGTCAGTAGGTCAAACCACAGAAAAACCTTGTTAGCACTCTAGAGGCCACAGTTTGGGTCCAATCATCCTCACACTTGCTCAGAATGATCATCCTGACAATATATCGGTCAAGTTTGATATTGGGTCATATCGACCAAAAACAAAAATAGGTCAGTAGGTCAAATCATAGAAAAATCTTGTTAACACTCTAGAGGCCACAGTTTTGGCCCCATCATCCTCAAACTTGCCCAAAATGATCATCCTGACAATATCTCGGTCAAGTTTGAATATGTGTCATGTCAGGTCAAAAAGTAGGTCAGTAGATCAAATCATAGAAAAACCTTATTAACACTCTAGAGGCCACAGCTTTGGTCAAGTCATCATCAAACTTGCTCAGAATGATCATCTCTACAATATCTCGGTCAAGTTTGAATATGGGTCATGTGGGGTCAAAAAGTAGGTCAAATCATAGAAAAACATTGTTAACACTCTAGAGACTGCAATTTTAGTCTAATTTTCATCAAACTTGCTCAGAATGATCATCTTGACAATATCTAGGAAAGGTTCGAATATGGGTTATATGGGGTCAGAAAGTAGGTTAGTAGTTCAAATCATAGAAAAATCTTGTGAACACACTAGAGACCACAGTTTTGGTGCGATCATCATCAAACTTGCTCAGAATGATCATCTTGACAATATCTCGGTCAAGTTCGAATACCGGTCATGTCAGGTCAAAAAGTAGGTCAGTAGGTCAAATCATAGAAAAATGTGAACACTCTAGAGGCCACAGTTTTGGTCTGTTCATGATCAAACTTGCTCAGAATGATCATTTGACAATATCTCTGTTAATTTCGAACATTGGTAATGTCTGGTCAATAAGTAGGTCAAATCATAGAAAAACCTTGTTAACACTCTAGAGGCCCCAGTTTTGGTCCAATCATTCTCAAACTTGCTAAGAATAATCATCCTGACAATATCTCGTTAAAGTTAGAATTTGGGTCATGTGAGGTCAAAAAGTAGGTCAGTAGGTCAAATCATAGAAAAACCTTATTAACACACTAGACGCCCCACAGTTTTGGTCCGATCATCATCAAACTTGCTTAGAATGATCATTTCGACAATATCTGGGTCAAGTTTGAATATGGGTCATGTCGGTTCAAAAAGTAGGTCGGCAGGTCAAATAAAAAAAAAATGTTGGGAACCCTCCAAGAGGCCATAGTTTTAGTCCTATCATCATAAATCTTGCTCAGAATGATCATCTGGACAATATCTCATTTAAGTTCGAATATGGGTCATGTCAAATCAAAAAGTAGATCAGTAGGTTATTTTGTCATGACCGTTTGAGATAGAGCCTTCAGATTTGGCATGTAGATTCCTTGTGACTAGGGCTTCCCACTTATATAAAAATATTTGACCTATGACCTTGACATGTGACCTACTTTATCATAACTTATGAACCATATGAGATAGAGAATTCATATTTGGCATGTATGTTCCTTGTGACAATGTTTTCCCAACCATTCCAAATTTGTTACCCATCGCCTTGACCTTTGACCTACTTTGTCATAACTTTTTAAGCATTTGAGATACAGCCTTCATATTTGGCATGTAGGTTTCTTGCGACAAGGGTTTTCTATTCATACATAAAATGTGACCATTACCTTGACATTTGACCTACTTTATCATAACTTTTGAACCATTTGAGATAGTGCCTTCATATTTGGCATGTATGTTCCTTGTGAAAAGGTCTTCCCACCCATACAAAAAATTTTGTCTTATGACCTTGACCTTTGACCTACTTTGACATAATGTTTGAAGGATTTGAGATAGAGCCTTCATATTTGGCATGTAGTTTCCTTGTGCCATACAAAAATGACTTGTGACCTTGACCCTGACATATGATCTACTTTATCATCACTTTTGAACCATTTGAGGTAGAGCCATCATATGTATGTTCCTTGCGGCATCGACTTTCACACACACAAAAAAGTTTGACCTGCGACCTTGACCTTTGACCTTCTTTCTTATAACTTTTGAACCATTTAAGATAGAGCCTTCATATTTGGCATGTAGGGTCCTTGTGACAAGCGCTTCCCAACCACGCAAAATTTGTGACCTGTGACCTTGACCTTTGATCGTTTTTGTCATAACTTTTGAACAATTTAAGGTAGAGCCTTCATATTTGGCATGAATATTCCTTTCTGAAAAGGTCTTCCCACTCATGCAAAAAATTTGACCTGTGACCTTGACCTTAATCTGACCTACTTAATCATAACTTTGGAACCATTTGAGATAGAGCCTTCATATTTGGCATGTATATTCCTTGTGACAATGGCTTCACATCCATACAAAGTCTTTTATCTGTGACCTTGACCTTTGATCTACTTTATCATAACTTTTGAACCATTTGAGATAGAGCCTTCATATTTGGCATGTATTTTCCTTCTGACAAGGCATCTTGCTGTATTACCTACCATTTCATTGCTTCAGTGTGGATCAGGTGAGCGATCCAGGGCCATCATGGCCCTCTTGTTTTCTTATTGTGAATACTTGATAGAATCATATTGATGTTTGTTTGTTTGTTTCATTTGAGGTTAAATGTCCCCATCAACGCTGGGTCATAGTGGAGACATTGCTTGACAATTTTATGGGATTTTTACCTGACACTGAGATGAAATGACATCTCAAAACCTGCCACCCAATGAAACCAATAGGGTTTATTGGTACCACATTTCCTAGGCAGGCTTAGAACCTCAAAGCGATTTACCAGTTCTCCAGTGCGGTCGGTGTCAGCTCTGGAAGCATCACGCAGACCAATCTATTTCTTCAAACCCTGAGGGATTGGGGCCAGATCTACATATTGATGAGTAGATTCTGTCAAGTAGACACAACATAATGTGTTCCTACCAATTGCATGTTATTTCCGGCCCTGGTAGCTGTAGGAGCAGTCTGATCTGGGCTCACACTGTTTACCTGTATGCAAAAATATTTTTAAAAAGTTTGCAAAAAAATCATCAGACGACATTTTCAGATGCAGTTTTTCTTGGCAACTTAACGGTTAAATGTCTCTTTTGGACTAAATATGGTTTGTTCTTGCTCGCTGTCACATTTTTTTTTGTTTCACTCATGTTAATTTTGTTTGGTCTGTCAACATAGATTCAGCTATGCAAAATCCAGTATGCAGTAAATTTGTATAATAGGTGGTCTGAAGTCAATATCGTAATGCTTTAAGTTTCGTTACACTATTAGAGTGACCACGGGGATAAATGTGTTTTGTCTCATCGTCATTTTTATCATTATCTCCTGGGATAATTGTAAAGACATGGTTTCCAGACTTGGAATCAAAGGTAATTACTAAAATACACCTTTTTATAACACTGTTAATTTTAACATGATTTTTAATATATAAATTAATATGGTTTAAAGAGGGAAAGATTACATAAAAATGACCATAAATGGTCACTTTTCTATATACATGTAATCTTTACATTTTTGTTATGCTTTAAGACATACTATTATAGTTTTGCTTGAAAAGTAAATTGTTGTTTGGGCTATACTTTCCCATGTCAGCTCTTGTTCTTTAAGGGCACAGTGTCCTTCACCCCGGCCTTCACCTCAGGTAGCACTTCTAACACCAGGACTTGGACCTTTTATATTTTTATACCCGCTTTTCGAAGAAAAATCGGGTATATTGTTTTCGTACCACAGTTCACTCCGGCGTCAGTCCATCCGTCTGTCTGTCCATCCGTCACGTTTCTTGTGATTGGAACTCCTCTGCAACCACTGAAGTTACACTTTTGAAATTTTGCATGTGGATAGTACATGGAATGTAGATGGCAGTGGGCATTTTTTTGTGACCTTGACCTCAACATGACCCCAAGGTCAAAGGTCAAAAATTGTGATTTGCCATATCTCCTAAACTGTTGGAGTTACACTTCTGAAACTTTGCTTATTGGATGGTCCTTGGAATATAGAATATGTCAGGTTACTTTTGGTGTGACCTTGACCCTAAGGTCAAAGGTCAAAAAGTATGATTTTGCCATATCTTCTAAACTATTGGAGTAACACTTCTGAAACTTGGTCATTGGATGGCTGTTGGAATATAGAATAAATTGGGATACTTTAGGTGGACCTCAACATAACCCCAAGGTCAAAATTCAAAAAGTATGACTTTGCCATATCTTCTTAACTATAAGAGTTACACTTCTGAAACTTTGGTTATTGGATGGCCCTTGGAATATAGAATAAATTTGGATACTTTTGGTGTGACCTTGACCTCAACATGACCCCAAGGTTAAAGGTCAAAAATTATGATTTGCCATATCTCCTGAACTATTGGAGTTACACTTCTGAAACCTAGCTTGCTTATTGGATGGCCCTTGGAATATAGAATATGTTAGGCTACACTTGGTGTGACCTTGACCCCAAGGTCAAAGGTAAAAAAGTATGACTTTGCCATATCATCTAAACTATTGGAGTTACACTTCTGAAACTTGGTTATTGGATGGCTGTTGGAATATAGAATAAATTGGGATACTTTAGGTGGACCTCAACATAACCCCAAGGTCAAAGGCAAAAAGTATGACTTTGCCATATCTTCTAAACTATAAGAGTTACACTTCTGAAACTTTGCTTATCAATTAGAATGTTTTTGCAACTTTTTTTAACTTACATGTAGTTTTGGCTAGCTAATACATAGTCATTAGTGTTATTAATAGAAAAAGCGGGTATGTGAGATGGTATACCATCAACTGTAGATCTAGTTGTTCTCCTGTTATCTGATTAACTAACACCATAATTTAAGCAGAACACTTTAGGGCTGAAGAAAATGATACTTGTGAAGAAAAAAATAAATCTTAACCCTTCTCTTGCTGAATATTCAGTTAAGCCACACCCATTTCTGACTTTGAACCAATCAGATTACTTGATGTAATTTATTCTTACAAATCCATAAACTGAATGTCAAACAGTGTAGATCCTGATCAGATGGCTTCTTCAGAAGCCATCTGATCTGGATCTACACTGTTTCCAAAGATAGGGGTTGTCGTGAACAGCAAGATAAGGGTTAGAAGTTACATGCAACATTGCTTTCTGCATGTTAACCCTTATCTTGCTGTTCACAACAACCCCTATCTTTGCAAACAGTGTAGATCCAGATCAGATGGCTTCTGAAGAAGCCATCTGATCAGGATCTACACTGTTTGACATTCAGTTCATGAATTTGTAGGAATAAATTACTTCAAGTGATCTGATTGGTTCAAAGTCAGAAATGGGTGTGGCTAAATTGAATATTCAGCAGGATATTGGGTTAAAGCACATACCTGTCATATGTATAACCTCCATATTTTAGTTTGTTTAATTTTAGGTTTAACGTCCCCATCAACACTATATTGGTCATTTTGGAGACATTGTTTCCAATTTTGAGGGACTTTTACCTAACATTCAGATGAAATGACATCTCAAGCCCTGTCGCCGAATGAAACGGACGGTCCAACTCCCACCACTTTGCCTGGGCAGACTTAGAACCAGACTGAGCCAATAATGCCAGTACTCATATTGCGGTCAGTTTCAGCTCTGCATGGAAGCATCATGAGGCCCAGTCTACTTCTCCAAGCCCTGATGGGCGGGGGCATATGCCTTATAATGAAGATGGGGACTGGAGATACAGCCTAAACAGTTTTGACTGGGCTGCTTACCTATCACCAGAACAAACAAAGACTGGTGTATAAATTCCAGAGTCTTGGAGAAATAGATTGGCAGCTTGATGCTTCCACGCAGAGCTGAAACCGGCCGCACAGGTGTACTGGTTAACCGCTTAGAGGATCTAAGCCTGCCCAGGCAAAGCGTTGCGAGTCGGATCAACCATGCTTATAAACCCTATTGGTTTTATTAGGTGACAGGGCTTGAGATGTTATTTCATCTCAATGTTGGGTAAAAGTCCCAAAAAATTGGAAGCAACATCTCTAAAATGACCTGTACAGTGTTGATTGGGACGTTAAACCTTAAATCAAACAAACAAACAAATAAATTCCCTAGTCAAGCTCTTCAGAAGCATCATTAATTAATGTATGATATCATGAATTTTTTATAATTAGATGTGGCAGATTTGTACATATTTTTACTGAAAAGAAAATGGGCTACAAAGGCTACTCTCATCTTTTCAGCTAAAGTACTGCTGCTTGATAGAATAATTAACATTTTGACTAACAAATAAATTCTGTTAGCATTTAAACAACTGGTCACTGAATCGCATTTGAGTGTTCAGTCCATAGCTCTGGATAAGTAGGAATAACATATGGGTAATCAATGGATAATTTCCTTTATCATTCTTAAAGTAAAAACATATGTTGTGGGTACTTGCTAGAATCCCCTCATTGAGGCGATTCTAGCAAGTACCCACATCATATGGTTTGATGGAGAAATAAGAAGAATGGTGAAATAATGGAGAAATAGAGAAATAATTGGGAAATAAGAAAAATAGTCCCTTTACTCCCCCTGTGTTTGGAGCTATAATGGCAGTGTAACGTTTATATTTTCAGTGGATAATGTGCTTCATGACCTCAGCAAGGGTACACGAATGCACAAGGTGAAAGGAGGTGGAATCTTGTACACGAGGATGTTCTTTCTCGACACAGATGCCATGAAATTGCTGTACACGGGATCTCAGAAAAAATTCAGGAAGAAAAACACATCATGTAAGTCTTGCAGATTATTAACCCTTTTTGTATCAAATGGAATCTTCCTCCTAATATATAGCAGGGGTCCATTTCAGAATTTAGGGGTGTCAGGTTGTTTTTTCATCAAAATTTATTTCGGACTGATCTTCTTGCAAACAGTAGAAGCCTCCGTGGTCGAGTGGTTACACTACTCGCCTTGTAAACCATGGGTCGCAGGTTCGATCCCGGGCTTCTCCAGACTTTTGGATGAGTCTTTAAACCAAGGTGCCGTCTCCGTATGACCTTAGCTGTTGGTGGGATGTAAAACTCCAACACTCACTCACTCTAGCAAACAGTGAAGGCCCTTATCAGACGCCGCATTCTGCGGTGTCTGGTCTGGGCCTACACTGTTTGCCAGGGTACCCATTTTGGGGTTTCTGTTACTATATGGGTTAAATATCACAGTTTGTCTGTCGTCAGTGTGTGCGAGCATGCGTGTGTGTGTGTATCCATATACAATTTCTTCAAACGACATCTAAACCTTTGATTGGATTTTGACCAAACTTCACAGAAATGATCCTTAGTTGGTCCACTTTCAAATTTGTTCAAATGATTTGGGTCTATTGCACATCTAGGTCACAGGAGCTAAAAATAGATCTTTTTAGCAGAAAACTTAACCCTTATCTTGCTGAAAATTCAGTTTAGCCACACCCATTTCTGACTTTGAACCAATCGTATTACTTAATGTAATTTATTCTTACAAATCCATAAACTGAATGTCAAACAGTGTAGATCCTGATCAGATAGCTTCTTCAGAAGCCATCTGATCTGGATCTACACAGTTTCCAAAGATTGGGGTTGTGTGAACAGCAGGATAAGAGTTAAAAAATCTTCTTGTCTGAAACACAAAGGCCCAGGTCTTTTATATTTGATATAAAGTTTGATCCAGTGGACCCCTACCAAGATTGTTCAATTTATAGTCTTGGAGCCAAAAATGACCCAAATGTTTTACAAAGACTTACATAGGGAAAATCTTTAAAAATCTTCTTGTCTGAAATCAGAAGGCTCAGATCTTTTATATTTGAAGTGTCATCTAGTGAACCTATACCAAGATTGTTCAAATTATAACCTTGGGGCCAAAAATGGCCTAATCCCGGGTCAGAATTCGGAATGGCTAAATTAATTTATTCAGCAGGATAAGGGTTAAAAAGATCGTGTTTTCTTTTATTTCAGGGTCTTTGTCATCAATAGAAGAGGTGAGAGAAGGAGAAAAGGATTATGCTAAGAGACTTGACCATCACGATGTAAGTTTAACCCCTTTTGTACCAAATGGAATCTTCAATCTCCTTATACCGGTATATAGCAGGAGTCCATTTCAAAATTTAGGGGTGTCTGGTTGTGGTTTCTTCAAAATTTGTTTGGGAAAAGGCTGAACTTTTTGCAAACAGACCACTTTTGAACAGTCCCAAAGGTGGTCTTAATGTAGGAATTGTACTGTATTTCTAAACATTAGCAAACAGGCCTTAACCCTTCTCTTGCTGAATACATGTATTCAGTTTAGCCACACCCATTTCTGACTTTGAACAAATCAGATTACTTGATGTAATTTTTTCCTACAAATTCATAAACTGAATGTCAAACAGTGTAGATCCTGATCAGATGGCTTCTCCAGAAGCCATCTGATCTGGATCTACACTGTTTGCAAATACAGGAGAAATTGTTGTGAACAGCAGGATAAGAGTTAAGATCTTTTCATCACTCTACCTTGGTTGATTATGTACAAGGCTGTTTATTTTTCCGGCCAGTGTCTTTATGTTTAGATAATGGATGAGGTAAGGTGTGTAAGGAAAGGTAAATAATGCAATAATAAACAAATGTGTTGTCACCCTGAAGATACAGGTCAAGGTACTGTTATACCACTAAAAATTTTAACACTCAGGAAAAGCTCCTTTCCATCACTAAAACATGCCTATATAATTTTTACCCCCTTGAACCCCACTTTTATATAGTTAAACTGGGGTTTGCAGGGGTAAGCCTTATTTTTCCTATTTCTGCTCTAAAATACAGATTGTGGGTACTCGTTAAAACTGCCTCAACGAGGCGGTTCTAACGAGGCCCACAATCTACATTTTGAGCAGAAATAAGAAAAATATCACAATTTTTCATCTAAAAAAAATAGTTTTTTCGTCGGTAAAATTTACAATGTATTTATATAGGCGTGTTTTTGAAATGCATCAGTATAACAAGTCCGTGCAATGAAGTTATCCTTCTAAATCCCTTTTTATATAGAGAAAAGTGTTGTTATTGGGGGTATTCAGTATTTTCCTTATTTTTATTTAAAAACATTTATTGTGGGTACTCGTTAGAACCACCTCACTGAGGTGGTTCTAACGAGCACCAGCAACCACCTCACTGAGGTGATTCTAATGAGCACCAACAACCACCTCACTGAGGTGGATCTAACGAGCAGCAACAACCACCTCACTGGTGGTTCTAATGAGCACCAACAACCGGTCCTCTCTAGGGTGGTTCTAATGAGCACCCATAATTTATATTTCAACTAGAAATAAGAAAAACATCAAACATTTCATCTGAAAAAATGCTAGTTCAAGAGATGGGAGAGATTAGCCATTTTTGAATGGGTGTACGTGTTATCTTAACCCTTATCCTGCTGTTCATGACAACCCCTTTCCTTTGCAAACAGTGTAGATCTAGATCAGATGGCTTCTGAAGAAGCCATCTGATCTGGATCTTCATTGTTTGAAAGATAAGGCTTATCCTGGCTCAGCAGGACAAGGGTTAATGACCTGTGACCAATAAAGTTAATTTACATTGCCAGGTAGTCTATTTATAGCCACACAATCAAATAAGAGAGGGTATCCCCATATTTTTCTTAATTCTGCTCAAAAACATGTTGTGGTGCCTTGTCAAGGCACTTCTAATGAGTACCCCAAAACATATGTTTTCATACAGAAATAAGAAACATATGAAAACTTTTTGGTTGAAAAAAGCTCTTTATCTGGAGGTATGTTGTTGTTGCTGTAAGGTTAAGAGCCCTGGGAAAAGAGGGCTATCTGTATAGCTTGGATTGGTTTGTTTGTTTGATTTGAGGTTTAACATCCCCGTCAACACTGTAAAGGTCATTTTGGAGATGTTGCTTCCAATTTTGTGGGACTTTACCCGACATTGAGATGAAATGACATCTCAAGCCTAGTCGCCCAGTGAAACCAATAGGGCTTAATAGCATGGACGGTCCGCCTCGCACCGCAGTTCCTGGACAGGCTTAGATCCTCTAAGCGGTTTACCAGTACTTAAAGTGTGCGGGCCGGATTTAGCTCTGCGTGGAAGCATCATGCAGCCCATATATTTCTTCAAACCCCTATGGGCGGGGGCTGAGCTTGGATTGGACTTATGGTTTGGGATCTTGACAAACAGTGAAGATCCAGATTAGCCAGCACGAAAATAGCTATCTGAGCCATCTCATCTGGATCTACACTGCTTGCACAAGTATCTCTAACAGTCAACAGGGCTGAAATGGTGTAGGGATTAGTTTTGTTAACCATGATTGTCCTGCCCATACCTTTGCATACAGTGTAGAAAAAACCATCTGATCTGGTTCCATTACGAAAACATACCTATACACAGCTGCCTATACAAATACATTGCAAAGTTTTATAAACTATAACACCAAAAAAAAAAAAACGAAAATTTTAAGATGAAAAATCATGATATTTCTCTTATTTCTGCTCTAAAATATAAATTGTGGCTACTCGTAAGAACCGCTTCAATATTTCTGCTCAAAAATATAGATTGTGTGTACTCTTAAGAACCGCCTCAATGAGGCAGTTCTTACAAGTACCCACAATCTATATTTTAGAGCAGAAATAAGAAAAGTAAGCTTTACCCCTGTAAACCCCAGTTTTACTATATAAATGTTGGGTTCAAGGGGATCAAAATTACAAAGGCATATTTTCATGATGTCACACAGTTTGTGAATTGATCAAATACATGTACTAAGTAATTTGATTGGTTGTTAACCCTTTACCTGCTGAGCCCGGATATGCCTTATTTTCTAAACAATGAAGATCCAGATCAGATGGCTTCTGACGAAGCCATCTGATCAGGATCTACATTGTTTGCCATTCAGATTGTGAATTTGTTGCAATAATTTGCATCAAGTAATCTGATGGGTTGATAATCGGTAGTGGGTCTGGCATATATGAATATTCAGCAGGACAAGGGTTAATCAGAAATGGATGTGGCTAAATTAATTTATTCAGCTGGACAAAGGTTATCATTATGATTTTCAATTTAATCTCATTGCATATTCACACAGTGAACAGGATTATGAAGTAGAAGATGTAATTATGATATAAATGATAAAAAGATAAATGTCCTTTTTGAACTCCATGGGTTATTACACATTTTACATGTAATTTCAAAATCATCTTTGCTTACATCATATGGTTTGCCATCATGTCTGAGGCCTTATGATATACGGGCCTCTTTGAGAGGTCTTTAATGGGTTAAAACAATCTTTTGTTTGATTTGAGGTTTAACGTCCCTGTCAACACTGTAAAGGTCATTTTGGAGACGTTGCTTCCAATTTTATGGGCCTTTTACCCGACATTGAGATGAAATGACATCTCAAGCCCTGTCGCCCAATGAAACCAATAGGGTTTATTAGCATGGACGGTCCGCCTCGCACCGCGGTTCCTGGACAGGCTTAGATCCTCTAAGCGGTTTACCAGTACTAGTGTGCGGGCCGGATTCAGCTCTGCGTGGAAGCATCATGCAGCCCATATATTTCTTCAAGCCCCTATGGGCGGGGGCTTTAAAACAATCTATGATTAACAACAAAAGTAAGAAAAATATCATATATAGCGGCATATACCCCACTTTCACCTGTAATTAACCCTTGTTCTGCTGAATATTTAAATATGTCACACCCACTACTGATTATCAGCCAGTCAGATTACTTGATGCAAATTATTACAACAAATTCATAAACTGGATGACAAACAATGAAGCCATCTGATCTGGATCTACATTGTTTCAAAGATAAGGCATATCCGGGCTCAGCAGGACAAGGGTTAACAGGGTTTACAAAAGAGTTCATTTCAAAAGAAACTCAGGCTGCATGGACATATTCTTCATCACCTGACAGGTTGCTTTGTTTGTTTGTTTGTTTGATTGATTTAATGTTTAAAGTACCCGTACACTATAAAGGTCATTTTGGAGACGTTGCTTCCAATTCCTTGGGACTTTTACTCGACATTGAGATGAAATGACATCTCAAGCCCTGTCGCCCAATGAAACCAATAGGGTTTATAAGCAAGGACGGTCCGATTTGCACCTCTTTGCCTGGGCAGACAGATCCTCTAAGGGGTTTACCAGTACTCATGTGCGGTCAGATTCAGCTCTGCATGGAAGCATCATGCAGCCCATTTATTTCTTCAAGCCCCAATGGGCAGGGGCTGTGGACAGGTTGCAGTGAAGAAAATAAATGCTCAGGATGCCAAGAAAAACTGCATCTGAAATGTTGTTTGTTAATGTTGTCTGCTGAATCTTCTCACAACCTTTTCAAGAAATATAGAGCACCGTAGTCTGATCTGGGTCCACTTTGTTCGCAACAATGACTTTAAAGGCAACTGGCAGATGACAAAACAGATGACAATAGTTGTGATTGGCATTTTTTAACCCATTGAAGCCAGCATCCAATTTTTGGGACATTGTCAAACAGTGTAGATCCAGATTCGACCAGAATATAGCTTTCCACAGACCACACAAACCATACACCCCTATAATTAGATGGTTGTCATATGTGGGTTAACATTTTTGTCGCGCCTGCTATTAGCATGGCGCGATATAGGCACCCGGTTTTCCATCCATTCGTTTGTTCGTCCGTTTGTCAAGGCATCAACATTTGCGACCACCCTAGCGTTCACCCTAATGGTCAAGTTTATTTCTCAAGAACTATAAGAGCTTCATTCATGATACTTGGTACAAACTTGTGTCTGGGGATGGCAACATACATGCAAGCATCCATATTTGACCTTGACCTACATTTCATGGTTCACTGACTTTGTAAAATATTGCGACCACCCTAGCCTTGTCCCTAATGGTCAAGTTTATTTCTCAAGAACTATAAGAGCTTCATTAATGATACTTGGTACAAACTTGTGTCTGGGGATGACAACTTACATGCAAGCATCATTATTTGACTTTGACCTACATTTCATGGTCCACTGACTTTGTAAAATTTTGCGACCACCCTAGCATTCACCCTAATGGTCAAGTTTATTGCTCAAGAACTATAAGAGCTTCATTAATGATATTTGGTACAAACTTGAATCTGGGGATGGCAACTTAAATGCAAGCATCCATATTTGACCTGGACCTAAATTTCATGGTTCACTGACTTTGTAAAATGTTGGAACAACCCTAGCGTTCACCCTATTGGTTAAGTTCATTTATCAAGAATTATGAGAGCTTCATTAAATGATACTTAGTACAAGCTTGCATTTAAGAATGGAAACTTTTACGCAAGCATCTATGTTTGACCTTGACTACCTACATATCATGGTTGGGTGACTTTGGGCCCCCACAGGCGGGACATAGCCTTCGGCGGAATTCTTGTTTGTACCAAATAGAATCTTCCTCCTTATAAATGGCATGAGTCCATTTCGAAATTTAGAGGTGTCAGGTTGTGTTTTCTTTAAAATTTGATTGGAAAATGGCTTAACTCTTTGCAAACAGTGTAGGCCCTGATCAGACGCTGCATTCTGCAGTGTCTGATCTTGGCCTGCACTGCTTGCCAGGGTACCCATTTTTGGGTTTCCAATACAAAATGGGTTTACCCTTACAGATTCCAGAGCAGATATCCTCATTTTTTCTTTGTTTTTCAGCAAAAAAAAAAGGATTGTTATTTTATGTGAATCATCTGCCCAATAGACAATTCACATATAATGTCAAACCTTGTTTTCTCTGAAAAATAAGAAAAAAAATCTTTGAAAATGGTTTAGCCCCCACCCATCGGGGCTTGGAGAAATAGATTGGGTTGTATGATGCTTCCACTTAGAGCTGAAACTGACCACACATGTATACTGGTAAACTGCTTGTAAGGTCTAACCCTGCCCAGGCAAAGTGGTGCGAGTCTGACCATCTATTGCAATTATAAACCCTATTAGTTTCATTAGGCGGGAGGGATTGAGATGTCATTTCATCTCAATGTCGGGTAAAAGTCCCACAAATTTGGAAATGACCTAAATAGTGTTGGCGGGGATATTAAACCTCAAATCAATCAAACAAGCAAAAAAGACATGCTTTTCACTTGAACGAATAAATTAAAGAAACATGTTTTACATCATGCACAAAGATCCAAAAACCTTTTCATACCTTTCATGACTAGGCGTATGAATAGTTGTATTAAGTAGCTCAGGTAACACATGACATAATGCATGTGTTTGTTTGCATTTTGACATTCATGTGCTATGGAAATGAGTACCGTATTGATCCTAAGTAGGCTTATTCCATCAGTGCAGACACAGATCAGACTTCTCAGGGTCTACACTGTTTGCCATTCTGTCTGCACCATTTGGGCTCCTAATGCTGTATCGTGAAATAAATAGCAAGTCCTCAAGGTGAACAAGTTTTTAGGCATTTTACAGTACACCTTTAGGGGAGACAACTCTTACAAAAATAAATTGTCTCCCTTTATACATACCAGTCTACTCTTAAATGAAAGAGGAGCAAATTCTTTCCTTTAAGAGAAGAACCCTGTCTCTGAGTGACTCATTTGGCAGGTAAGCATTGAAAGCCTTGAACAAGAATTCCCAAGAGTTTTATTATCCCCCTTGTAAAAAAAAAATTACAGAAAAAATGTTGGGTGTATCAATTTCCCTTAAATATTATGAAATATTGCCACCATTTTACATTATCATATTCATCTGTTTGCAGATATATATAGTTTATGAATATAATTATATTTAATAACACCCCTTTGCCGTAACAAGATTAGATCAATAGGATTATTTACGTGTGTGAATTATGCGTTATTTCATGATCCCAAAACTTTCATTTTTATGCCCCCCAAGAATCTTTGATTCGGGGGGCATATAGTATTTGCCCTGTCTGTCTGTTTGTTTGTTTGTTTGTTTGTTTGTTTGTCTGTCTGTCTGTCTGTCTGTCTGTCTGTCTGTCTGTCACAAAAACTTTAATCTTTATCATAACTTCAAAAGTATTTGGTCTAGCCCTATGAAACTTCACACACTTATTCACCATCACAAGGGCTACATTCTGACCAAGGGCCATAACTCTGTTGTCATTTTTGGCTGAATTATCTCCCCTTAAAATTTTGCAAAAACTCAGAAATTGGCTCCCACGGGGGGCATTGGTCACCTATAGTGACAGCTCTTGTTTTCAGATAAAATTTGTGACACTTTTTCTATTAATACATAGATTCTGGGGACTTGTTCAAACCATCTTAATAATGTTAAGATGAATGCCCACAATCTATGTTTCTGAGCAAAAAAACAAAGAAAATAATGTATAAACTTGTAATTCTCACTTTTCTGTATATAAAGTGGGGTTTACAATGGTGTACATTTGATAAAGTTAACAATTATAAAGCTACAGCAAAGATAATTGGATAATATCTTTCTATTTTACCATTTTTCTGGCAAAAAAATGTGCCACTTACGTATAAGCCTGCCAAGGAGAAGTGTGGATAAGTAAACTGACCGGCTCAAAAATGACCTAAATAGTGTTGACTGGGTCATTAAACCCCAATACAAACAAACCTATTTTTCCATTAACACTATGTTGTGGTACTTAATTTCTAGAATTGCGTTTTGATAAGGCACATTTAAACTTTGACATGTCAAGCTCTTTTAAGGTTAGGATTGGAACAAAATTGGTGCTTACAGCAAAACATGTAGTTATAAGCAATTTAACACTTGCATGCTGGGTATTTTTTCAGCACACAACATTTTGAAATATTTTTCTTATGTTTTTAGAAAACAGGATTGCCTTTACTTCTATTTGACATGAGATGTCAAATGCTGTTTTCTTGGAAAAATAAAAAAAATACAATCATGACTGTACCAACAATTTGCCATCTGCTGAATTAATTAGCCTAGAGAGTGGTAATGGTTGAAATACATGTACATGGATGTGGATAGAAAATAATGACCATTATGGTCTTACTTATGCAAATTTTATGGTCATTTTTCTGTATGATTTGGTTCCATTGTATCCAAAACTACATAATAAAGAGCAAAACAAGGCTGTAAATGTTTCTAGCAGTGTCATTGATTGATGACTGATCAGTCATCAGTCACCTGAATAAACCATTGATCACCCATACAATCTATACATTTTTGGGACCCAGGGTTTGAAATTTCTTGACAAAATCATAGCAACAGGTAATGTGCGGTTTTTATTATTATGCCCCCGCCATTCGAAGAATGGTGGAAAGGGCATATAGCGTTGCCCCTGTCCGTCCGTCCGTTCATCCGTGCATCCGTCCGTCCATGCATCCACAACTTAAACGCAGTCAATAACTTACTTATTTCTTGATGGATTTTAAAATTACTCGGCAGAAATGTTAACCATCATAAGACGACGTGTCACGTGCAAAACCCAGATCCGTAACTCCAAGGTTAAGGTCATACCTAGAGGTCAAAGGTCAAAAAAAGGGTCCGAAACTTAAACGCAGTCAATAACTTTCTTATTTCTGGATGGATTTTGAAATTACTTTAGAGAAATGTTAACCATCATGAGTCGATGTGTCACCTGCAAAACCCAGGTCTGTACCTCCAAGGTCAAGGTCATACTGGGAGGTCAAAGGTCAAAAAAAGGGTCCGAAACTTAAACGCAGTCAATAACTTTCTTATTTCTGGATGGATTTTGAAATTACTTTGTAGAAATGTTAACCATCATCAGTCGATGTGTCACATGCAAAATCCAGGTCCGTACCTCCAAGGTGAAGGTCATACTTGGAGGTCAAAGGTCAAAAAAAGGGTCCGAAACTTAAACGCAGCCAATAACTTACTTATTTTTGGATGGATTTTGAAATTATTTTGAAGAAATGTTAACCATCATGAGACAATGTGTCACGTGCAAACCCAGATCCGTACCTCCAAGGTCATACTTGGAGGTCAAATGGTATAAAAAGGGTCCAAAACTTAAACACTGTCAATAACTTTCTATGGATGAATAGGAACATAGACATATTTTCGGGCGGGGGCATCCGTGTCCTATGGAAGCATTTCTAGTTGTGATATTTGAAGGATAGGTTTTGTCTTTTCTCCACAAAATCCTATGTTGTGGGTATTCATTAGAACAGCCTCGCCGAGGCAGTTCTAATGAGTACCCACAACATAGGTTTATATGGAGAAGTAAGGAAACTATCCTTCAAGTGTCACAAAATACGCACCTAATCTGTTGCTATGCAAAATGTCACTTGTGAGTGAGGTGAGTGTTTGAGTTTTACATCCAACCAACAACTAAGGTCTTAGGAGATGGAACCTCGGTTTAAAGACTCATCCGAAAGTCTGGAGAGGCCCGGGATCGATCCTGCGACCCCTGGTTTACAAGGCGAGTAGCGTAACCACTGCACCACGGAGGCTTCTAAATTTCAGCAGCAGGTAGCTAGCAACGTTTACATGAACCCCTTAGTGGTTCATTCAAATTGCAGGCGACCCACTGCATTCATACTTTCATGAACAGCAGAAAAATAAAATTGTTTTCTTAACTCTTATCCTGCTGTTCACGACAACCCTTATCTTTGCAAACAGTGTAGATCAGATGGTCATCTGATCAGGATCTACACTGTTTGACATTCAGTTTGTGAATTTATAGGAATAAAGTACATCAAGTTATCTGATTGGTTCAAAGTCAGAAATGGGTGTGGCTAAACTGAATATTCAGCCGGATAAGGGTTTCAGTTGGGATGCTGACATTTGGTTTCTTTTGCAGTACATGTAGTTCATAAGCATAAAATCACTGGGAGCACTGGTGGGTCAAGTGTAGTTTGGTAAAATACATATTTTGTTTTGTTTATTTTTGTTTGATAACGTCCCCGTCAACACTGTATAGGTCATTTTGGAGACGTTGCTTCCAATTTTGTGGGACTTTTACCCGACATATGAGACGAAATGACATCTCAAGCCCTGTTGCCCAATGAAACCAATAGGGTTTATAAGCATGGACGGTCCGACTCACACCGCTTTGCCTGGCCAGGCTTAGATCCTCCAAGCAGTGTACCAGTACCCATGTGCGGTTGGTTTCAGCTCTGCATGGAAGTATCATGCAGCTCATCTATTTCTTCAAGCCCCGATGGACGGGGGCTGTAGTTGTGCTGGTGGGTCAGGTGTAGTTTGGTAAAATACATGTAGTCGTGAATGGAGACCTAGACTGTTTTGTTTTGCCCTTTATTTCCTGAATTTTAAGCAAATGGTGTAGACTCTGATCAGATGCCACAGTCGACAGCCTGATCTGTGTCCACACTGTTTGTCAATGTCTCAGTAGTCATGAGCCCAATCCAGATTTTACCATTAACCCTCTTTATACTCCTGCTATAACTCCCAAATAGTTGCTCAGACTGAGCATACCAACTTATCAAATATTTGACAGCTGTTGCCTTGCTGGTATAGAAATAATGGCATGAAGTTGTAATTAATTCTGATTTATTCAGAGAATTTTACAGCCAAGCATGCTAGAGGTTTAAAATTAGACAGTGCAGTACCAGACTGAAATGTTTATCCTAGTAAAGGTATACACATCTGTTCATTTTGTACCAGAAACCCCAGAACGGGCAGTTAGCAAACAGTGCAGGCCCTGATCAGACGCCGCGTTCTGCGGCGTCTGATCTGGGCCTGCACTGTTTGCAAAACTGTTTTTTTTTGTTGCCATATGCTTAGGAAATTAGTGAGGCTTATCAGTGTGAACCTGAGATTTATTGAAGTTCATTTTGACAAATGAAAATAAACAGAGCTGTTGTTCTGGAGAGACTAAAATGTCCATACCTGGATTTTCGGGGTACTAAAACCCAGGAGTATTTATGCTTTACTCTGTTGTCACAGTGACAAGACTTGTGTGACTATAAATAAACAGTACCTGGATAACCATTATCCTGCTGAATAAATTAAGTGTGCCACACCCAGTACCAGCTATCAATTAATCAAATTACATGTACTTGATATATTCATTCAATTGAGAAACTGCATGACAAACAGTGTAGATCCTGGTCAGATGGCTTCTTCAGAAGCCATCTGCTCTGGATCTACACTGTTTGCAAAGGTAGGGGTTGTTGTGAACTGCAGGATAAGGGATAAAGTGTTTGTGTCAAATGATTTAGTTACAGACTTCCATGGCCCAGTGGATAAGAGCGCTGACTCGTAATCATTAGGTTTCTCAGCGCTGTGGTTCGAGTTTGGCTCGGGTCACATGTGAGACACCAAGTTCTGCAACAGAATTATATCAGGTTGTTTTGTGAAATAATCTTGAAAGGGCCTTAAAACCATTCCCCCCCCCCCCCCCCCCCAAAAAAAAAAAACCTTTTGACAGAAAATGGTGTCTGAATTCATTTCCTGGAAAAAGTGTAAGCCAGACCAATATACGTTTTTGAGTCGAGAATGGCTGGTGGCCTACATCAAATGAACAAATTCAAATTCTTTGAGTGGATCACTGTTGATGAGGATGTTAAATCCAAAGAATTAATATTTATCATATGACGTCGCTTCTGAGAGAATGCCATGTAATAAATTTGATAATCCACTGGTGGATTAAATATGCAAATTAGCTAGATACGCCCCATAACGTTACATGTATGACGTCCTTGTATAACTAGGTCCCGTTTATTAATGGCGGATTATTGACATTTTTTGTAAAGTGATTGTTAATAAAATGTGTTTTAAATATCATATGATAAATAGAATCTTGCATTCGTGCTCATGTATTATTAAATAAATTAAACTCGTTGAGAAAAAAAGAGATAAAATGCTCAGCGAAGCCTCGCATTTTATCTCTTTTTCCTCAACTCGTTTAACTATTCAGTAATACATGAACACTCATGTAAGATCCTCTAAATGCAACCACATTTTATCTATAATAGGTACTTGTACCAGGATATATAATGTTCTGCATTATCATTTACTGTTATTGGTTGTTCAAGTTGACTGGTTTTATTTATTTCTTATATGACCATCCCTATTGACAAACATATCAGCCATACCTGAGTGTTTAAGTGATGTCATGAAAAATATTATATGCCCTGTAAACCCCACTTTTTCTGTATAATACAAAGTTCAGAAGGGTATTCGTTGACATGGCCATTCTGACATGATGGAGGGGACTTTTTTCAGGCAAATGCATACTCACAAACCCAGGAGTTTCTCTGTCATCCTTTAAATACAGACTGAAAAACAGATCTTTAACCCTAATCCTGCTGTTTTTAGGACAACCCTTACTTTTGCAAACAGTGTAGATCCAGATTAGATGGCTTCTGAAGAAGACATCTGATCAGGATCTACACTGATTGTCATGTAGTTTGTGAATTGAATGGATATAATATATCAAGTAATTTGATTGGCTAGGTATGTCCTCGTTAATATATTCAGCAGGATACCGATTAAACCATAAGTGCTTGTGTTTTTGGTTGTTTTGTTTTCAGGTTTTACATCCTTGTCAACTAGCCCCCCGCCCATCGGGGCTTGAAGAAATAGATGGGCTGCATGATGCTTCACACAGAGCTGAAACCGACTTGCACACAAGTACTGGTAAACCGTTAAGGGGATCTAAGCCTGCCCAGGCAATGCGGTGCGAGTCGGCCCGTCCATGCTTATAAACCTTATTGGTTTCATTGGACAGCAGGGCTTGAGATGTCATTTCATCTCAATGTCGGGTAAAAGTCCCACAAAACTGGAAGCAACGTCTCCAAAATGACCTTTACAGTGTTAAACCTCAAGTCAACAAAAACATCCTTGTCAACACGGTTATTTATGATAGAAAAACTAAAATATTACTAAAATTAAAGTCTCTATTTGCAGTAAAATTCTTACATTAACCCTTGTCCTGCTGAATATTTATATATGCCACACCCACTACCGATTATCAACCAATCAGATTACTTGATGCAAATTATTGCAACAAATTCACAATCTGAATGGCAAACAATGTAGATCCTGATCAGATGGCTTCGTCAGAAGCCATCTGATCTGGATCTACATTGTTTCAAAGATAAGGCATATCCGGGATTAGCAGGACAAGGGTTAAGACCACCTTTGGGACTGTTCAAAGGTGGTCTTTCAGACTACTTTTCAGCTGTCTCGATTAGTGGATATTGGGTTTTGAAGGCATGAAGAAAGAAAACCTGAAACCTATTAACCCATTCTGTACCGGATACCCCAAAACAGGTACCCTGGCAAACAGTGCAGGTCAGATCAGAAGCCGCAGAAGGTGGCGTCTGATCAGGACCTACACTATTTGCAAAAAGTTCGGCTTTTTTCCAAATAAATTTTAAAGTTAACACAACCTGTCGACCCTAAATTCCGAAATTTTCGCCTGCAATATATAAGGAGGAAGATTCCATTTGGTACAAAAAGGGTTCAAATGTGTTTTTAAACATGTTTAAAGAAGAATCAGACTTAGTTGTAGTTGGTCAGCAGGTAGACTTGCCCAAGTCAGTTAATTAGGTGTCCATTGTAAAAATAATTGTTTACAAAAATAAGAAATAAATACATTGTAAATGAAATAGCAATACCGTCTTTTATGAAAATTGTGAAACCTACATTCACAGATGAAGACTAAAGAGACTTTTACATATTTTTTGTTTAAAGGGGCTTTCATTTAAAAATAAAAAATGTAAATGTAGGGACTTGGGCAAGTCTAGTCAGCAGGGTCCAGTTATTCAAAGCTTTGTTAGCTTAATGAGCTCGTTAATGGTCAAATTATTAACTGTTCTAGCAAGTACCATATCTAAAATTTTGTTAGTTTTGCTGGAAAAATGTGAGCAGCTTTTGCACATGCAAAAGCTACTTACATTTTTCAGCCAAAATATCAATAAATTTGCCATATTGAAATGGTCAAGTTTTAATGATTTGTGAACAAATGACATTGTTAGTTTCAAACAACTGGTCCCAGAATTTTATATCTGTAACCCCCATGCATAAACCATTTTTTTCAACACAGGAGATTGCAGGAGCCCATTTCGAAATTTAGGGGTAGGGGTATGGTTTCCTTCCTTTTATTTCGGGTGGGCGGGGGGTGGGGGGGGGGGGGGGGATTCAATAAGCACAATAAGAAGCTTTTTGCTTATAGTGTAGGCCCTGATCAGATGCCACATTTTGCTGATTTTATCTTGACCTGCACTGTGCGCCAATGTACTAATGTTTTTTTGGGTTTAAACCTTAGACATATCAATCTAATCAATATTACAGTAAGTGTAGTCTATTCAAGACTTCATGACCACCTTATTGTCCCTAAATAAAGCCGAAAACTGATAAACTAAATTAACCTTCATTGATCAAACAGGAGTCGTTGCAAGAAAACATATCTGCTGACCCCGTTGCTATACAGGTCAGGATTTGCACCTTTCTCTTTCGAAATTATGGTTCATAACTTCATAGGGGCCTCACAGGGGCCAGTTGGTGCTCCTATCAGGCTGTGAGTATGCCAATAAGGGCTCTTATCAGGCTGTGCGTATGCACAGCCTGATAAGAGCCCTTACTGGCCACACCAGTTTTACATAGATTTTCTTGCTCCTGTTACGGATAAGAAGGTGTTGAAATGTGTCCTTTAGTGTGGTATGTGTATTCTTCTCAACCTTGCATCTTATACATAGGCGATACGAAGTGAGTGAGTGAGTTTTAGTTTTACGTCCCACCAACAGCTAAGGTCATATGGAGACGGGAGACACATAGGCGATACAATAAACTTTTATTTACTGCCTGAAGGCATAGACCTCTATACAGATGCCAGCCAAAAAATTCAGTTAGAGCCTCAAAGATTTTTGTATGTTTATTTGTATTGGAGGTTAATGGCCCAGTCAACACTGTTTAGATCATATTGAGTCAGTCAGCTTACCTATACTCACGCTTTTCCTGGGCAGGCTTACATGTAAGTTGTATACAAGTACAGTGCACACCGAGTTTCATGAGAAACTGACAACTGCCCTTCTTGAATCAGCCGAGGGAGAGACTGACCGTAGAAAAAGATTTCATTATCAGTCTCAATGATAGAATGTTGCCAACCCCGGCAGGTATTGAAGCAGTATCCTGTTGATCACCAGTCAGACGCGCATCCAACTGAGCTACCGAGGCAGACCTCCAAACAATAACAGTGTAGGCCCTGATCAGATGCCATGTTCTGCGGCCTCTGATCTGGGCCTGCACGGTTTGCCAACTACCCGTTTAGGGGTTTCTGGTAGGAAATGGGTTAAGCACTCCCCTCATAAACCAGGGGTTGTTGTTTCGATTTCAGGCTTGTCCAGACTTTTGTAGGAGTCATTAACTGAGGTTTGTTTGTTTGATTTGAGGTTTAACGTTCCCGTCAACACTGTAAAGGTCATTTTGGAGACGTTGCTTCCAATTTTGTGGGACTTCTACCCGACATTGAGATGAA